>CATIWO010242630.1:0-19322 GCA_949673435.1 Macaranga tanarius | reverse complement strand
ACATTCAATTTTATGATGATTTTTGTTGCATCAGTTGATTGAAATTTTTGTTAGATTATTATGTTTTTGGTCTCTCAATTTTATGATGATTTTTGTTGCATCAAAAATTTTTGCTATATTATCTGTTGATTTCTGGAAGTCTTATGTTCTTGAATTTGTTGGCTTTTTCTCTGTAAGGAGCTCTGTAACGTTCTCTATGTAACGAGAACAACCTCTCAGTAACGGGCTCTGGAACGAGCTCTGTAAGCCTAGAAGGAAGTCGAGCTCGAGCCAGACTCAAGCCAAGCTCGAATTTTAACAAGTCATGCTCGAGCCGAGCTCAAACAACATTTTACAAAAATAAATGAGCTCGAGCTAAATTCCTGAACCCCGAGCCGACCCCGAATATTTGACTATTTGGCTCGGTTCGGCTCGAATACAGCCCTAGGTAGGGGTGTCAAAACGGGTTGGTGGGTCGTATTCGTGTCGGGTTGACTCACTCTGGTGACACGATTAAGGTCAACGCGAACACGACCTATTTATTAATCATGTCAAAACTTTCAACCCTAACACAACATGAAAATTAAACGGTTACACGAATACGACATTAGTAACCCGTTTATTTAAATGGGTTGTGTAGGTCATAAAATTCGATACGACCCATTTAACCTATATAACATTTATCACATATAAAAAAATTATTTTTCACAAAAAACCTACAATAATAACTATAATTCAACAACTTACATAATACAACTATATCAATAATTACCATAATTTCCATAAAACCTAGTAAAATTCATATATTCTTCTAAAATAAGCATAAAAAATAAAACATAAATAAATGGGTCGTGTTAACCGTGTTGGGTTGACACGACCCAACACGACACGTATAATTAAACAGGTTGTAATGGGTTCACATGTCAACCCGTGACACGACCTGATTTAAACCGTGTCATAAATGGGTCGACCCGTTTATGACATGAACCCATTTAATCCCAACCCTAATTCACTAACTTTACGTGTTGGACGAATCGTGTTGGCGTGTAATCACCCATTTTGACACCCTTACATGAAGGTTATTTACTCCATTTTAAAATAAATAATTTTCTAACATATACTTTGCAGCAACAATTGATAAAAGTTTAAAAATAGACAATGTATAACATTGAAAGAAAAATACAATAGATATATTCTCATATGGACAAATGTATATCGCTCTATCACAAGGTGTTTCACATTTTATGACAAATATTTTGGTTAAGAAAGATTAAAAATATAAAAATAACTTTCACAAAAAAAAAATTATAAGAGAGTATTTCTCTAACGAAGATACATGCCAATTTTTTCAAAGAAAATATAGAAAAATAAATAGAAGAGACATTATAAAAGAATACATCTTGGCAATAATATTTGACACCCTTCAACTTTTATTATTTTCAATTTAACCTTTAAACTTTTATTTTGAACCTTTTTTACTTTTCAATTTTATTTAATTCATACAATATCAAAATAAAAATATATATATATGTAAAATGAGTTTAAACATATGGGATACTAAAAATTAGCTTCAAAATAATAAAAAGTAAAATTAAAAACAAATATAAAAGTTATGAAAATTTATGTTTATTATACTATATTTGTAATTATATATTATATCAATATTGATTTATAAAATATATTGGCTTTATGTATTATAGTGATTGAATATATTCAAAATAAAAGTTGAAAGTGTGAATAGAAAATAATAAAAGTTGAAGAGTGCCAGAGGTTAATCATGTAAAGTTCATGGATGAAAACTTTATATTTTCTATTTCACAAAATTAGTGGAATAGTTTATATAATTTTTCTATTTAAGATATATTTTGTCATAAATATAAAAAGTAAAATAATAATTATTGATCATTTATATGATTAATCTCTAATTAATCTTGATGTTTACTTTAACAATCAATTTTAAACTACTAATATATGAATTTAAGTGTATCTATAAGTTAGGATCAAACCATGTTCGTATGCAAGTATAGAAGAAAGGAACAAATACTTATAAGCTTTCAAAAGTTGAAAAATGGTCAAATTCACGTTACACGATTGTGAGGAAACCATCAAAATCGAGAGTAGGAGTCCTAAAACTCCTCATGAGCTTAGTCACGATCATGAGGAGTCCCCACGAACCAAAGCTACCAAATTTCAATTACCACAATCGTGAAGAAGATGGTCATGATCATGAGGAGTAGCTTGAGTACTTCTAACGGTCTTGCTTATGATTATAAGCATGCTCATGAGCTTCTTCCTTTAGCGTTCTAATAGCTACTTCAAGCTAGAACAGTAAAAAATTTAAGCGTCATGATTGTGAGCATTCTTCTCATGACAGTGAGCACTCATTTATCTACAAAAAGCTGAATGAACATTAAATGAATAAAGAGAAAAGTGGAGCTTGGTGGATGTGCTTCCAACATCTAGTTTTCATCTCTACACGATAAATGCCTCTTGAATTCTATATTTAAGAGGTTAGACAAGTGGTTAGGTAAATTAAATTGTTCGATTAAAGGTTTGTATTTTTGTTATTCAAATTCATTTTTCTAAACTTTGCTCATATTCATAAGTCTTAAGAGTTGGTGTGTGTTAGTTGATATGATTTTATTTGTGCCCAAAATAAAATTTCAGTCCATTGATAAATTACATAGGTCGATTCATAAAAAGTCTCTAGAATTTTATACTTTTCAATGTTAACATTATAAGGAACTAAAAGAAGAGCTTGGGGAGGAAGGGATTAAAACTTCTGAAAATAACAAATGTTACAAGCTAAAGCTAAAGAGCTAAGAAAAGAATGCACGTAAATCTTCTAGAATTTGCTAAGGAAATTAAGAGTTGAGCTGAGGAAGATGCATGAAGTATTTGGAATTTCTTGAAGTAGCTGAGGAAAGAACATGCATGAATATTCTGGAATTTGCTGAAGCTAAGTAACCTATAAGTAAAGTAAGCAGCAAGTAAGATTAAGATTAATGACAGCTCTTAATGGATGAAATTAATGAAAAATTCACTATAAAGCAAGAGGAAAAGCTAGCAAAGAGAGGGCCAATCGAATCACAACACAGACAATCATCCAAAACTAAACCAATTAAAATTTAATCATTTCATCAGTCGTTATCAGCATTTCATCAGTACTTCATCAGCTAAAATAGCCAGTTTTCTATAATTTTCTTATTTTATCTACTTTCACCTTTTTCTTGCCAATTTCCTATTTCTTTTAGTTAATTTCAACTTTATTTTACTATTTCACTAAGCTTGTAAATATTACATCAATAGAATTCCTATTTTGTAAATTATTTATTTCCTATTCAACATTTACTATCAAAAATCACAAACACTCATGTTGGAACTCGAGCAAATTATGGGAAAGGCACTTGGAAACTCATAATTTGTCTAAAAAAGTAGAATCTTACTGAGGAATAAACTTTCCTCTAGCATGCTCATTTAATTGAGCCCGGTTTACAAAAATTAGAGTAAAAATCTTTTGGCACGCTCGGTGGGACACATTCCAATAAGATGTTCAGCTTTAAAAATGCAGAAAAAACTTTATAGGTTAGTAATCCGACCAATACACCTATAAAAACAAGTGCTCTATTATAATAAGTTTATGAAGGTTCAGTGCCTCAAGATCAAACTTGGACTGAGGCACCAACTTTTGGCTATATAAGCCAAAGTCCTAAACTTATTAATTCTATAACTATAGCTATCTAGGGCACTGATGCCCCAACAATTTTATTAGAAGAAATGAAGCAGGTCTAAAATTCAATAACACAGATGAACAGTGATTTTCAAGCCTTTATGCAAAATTCCTTTCAGTAAATGAATGATGTTGTTAACCACAGTTTATAGGAGATAACAACTTTATTTTCTAAGATAAATGAGGCCTATCTAAAGAAACAGAGTCATAATATTCCCCAAAGGTGGTGGTTCAACTCCATAGAGAATCCAGACATTCATCTCCTGCTAAGCCTAATAATAGAGGTTAGGTTTTTTATGGTAACAAGGAAAATCCAAGTTCTCAGCTTGGAATTCATAACCATGAGGGTGTTCAGCAAGAAAAAGGCCCGAGAAGCAATATTCATTAAGGTCAGATGTCATTTCATTAAAGGCAAACAACATTTCAATAAGGCAATTTACAAGTTCCTCAAGCCCAAGCACCAAATCCTCAAAACCCAATACAAAGGTCAAAGGACATTCTACCTGATGAAATAGCAATTTCTTATGGCTAAGTGCATATTCCTAAAGACCGAATGCCATTTCATCAGGGCCATATGTAAATTCTCTAGGGGAAGGTTGACTATGTGCCTTCTTTTCAACCCTTGGAGGTGGAAGCAGGCTTAAATGCAAAAAAGAATAAGGCACTAGTGGCATTAATTAATTCTTTCAATGTTGATCTAAAAAAGAAAATTAGAGGGAAAGAAAAGGTAGTTCAACCTTATAAAATGAATTCTAATAGGTTCATAAGCTATTGGAGACCAGTCCCTCATAGTAGGTTCTCAACACCAAAGAAAAGGGCTATTGCACTAGCTACAATGATAAATAACTACAAACCTAAGCCTAAGAGGGATGACAGGAAGCCACCACCAAATTCAATAGGAAGTAATCAAGATTTATGGCACCCCCACCTGCTCCACCAAACAAGCAGTGGCGTAGAGTGGAGCATAAGAAATTTCATTAACCTGAACGGAGACAAGATGAATAAGAGGTCCAACCTGAGGGTAAAACCAAATTTAGGCCTAAAACTAAAGAGGATCTAATTCTAAACTTAGAAGACTTCATAATTCAAGAGGCTGATGAACATATCATTAAAATTCAAAACACTCGGGGGGGGGGGGCAACATCTTTAGGTAGCATTAAGGATCAATTTAAAGGCGTAGCAATCTGGGCCACAAGGCTAGATCAATCTAAAATTATGGTTGTTAAGAAATTATCTATAGAGATGTTAAGACTAGCTATAACTGGCTTCTATATTTCAACCTTCAATACAATGATGGTTTTGCCAATTAACATTACTATTGATGGTGAAAAATCCCACGATGCTTTCTTTGTGGTGGGTTCAATTGCAATACTAAGTTTAAGTTCAGAGAGTAGTTATATTGCATGGGAGTGTTCTAAATTATTGTTAAGTCTAAGCAAGGGAGGTGGAGCTAAAATATTTCTCACTATGTGGGAAATAAAAGGAAAATAAATAAGATGAGTAAGTGACCTTAGGCCAAAAATTTGCTACTTAGTATATGAAGTGCCAAAATTTTGCTTTTTTGGTTTGTAAGTTGGCATGATAAGCCACTACTGTAAATAAATAAAATTTAGTTTTGTTAAATTTTAGTGTGTTATTTTTTGTTTATTTTTGTGTGAAGTTTGTTAGTTTGCAAGTTAAGAATAATGTGAACATTAATTTTACAAAATTTTGACAGCATTTATACTGAAAATTGGCTATTTTGATGTGGAAAATATGTGGCTGTGGTGCAAAGTGTGTTGTGAATAGTGATACTATCAGAAGAGTACTAGACAAAGCTTTTTATTAAAGAAACAAAGGCTTTGTAACATAAATATTATTCAAGTGTTGATACAGTACTAAGAGAATGTCAACAGAGCTAAAAATTTTATTACAGCATCAAATTATATATCCTACATCAGGGTATAAAATATGCCAAATAGTGTAGTCATATATCACAGGTAAAATGACAAATAAAGTTAGAGAAAATCAAATGGAATCAACATCAAAGTCTCTCAAGGTCTCCCAGATATCCAGGCATTTTTGCCTAGTCGCCATGGCCTCTTGCTCCTAAATTATTGCATTTTTCTTTTTCTACAAGTTATTTGGCCTTATATTTTGCTATTTCTGCCACAATCTTATTGAAAGGAACCTTGGCCAGCTTCTGTTTCCTTTATTTGCTCCATTTTAGTTTGCTAGTAGAGGCAGATATAGAAGCTACTGGAGTAGAACTCAAAGGCATGAGCTGTTCAAATGAGTAACAAAGTGAGAATTTGATCCATCCAAAATAAGCTCAAATGAAAAAATAGTGGTGATGCTTTTTCAACGGTAATGAAAGTCTTATGAGCATATGAAGCACTAACAGAAGTTAAATGAGTGATTGAAGGGTCAGGAACTCCACCTGTAAGGAAATGAGACATTTTGCCTGATGAAAATTGAGGGAAATGGTTAGTAAGGGAGTATCAAGCAAATACAAAGGCATTTCATCAAGGGAAAAAGTGAAGAAAACTCATTTCTATCAAGCACGTACACAAAAATTCGATGCATTTTTTAAGCCATTTGCCATTTTGAGCATTAACAGGTGCAAAAATATTAAGGTGAACTTTCTAAAGTATTGAAAGTGTATTCATGCTCAGAATACAATTAATTGGAAATGGCTATAGTGAAATCAAGGGTAACTTAGCCAAAATGAGCTAAAATATTGTATTTGGCCTAAACCCTTAATGAAATGATAACACAAGTGTCTCAGTTGATGAAATTAAACATACAATAGCCATTTCACCAGATTTCATCAAGACATTTCTTAAGGATGGTATATCATCAATTCATTCAGGCTCAAAAATACAGAATTAGCAAAATTAACAAAATTTGCCAGATGAAATAAGCAGACAACAAGTCAAAGAGGCATTATCAGTCATGTGGTGCAATAATCTATTGATTACATAAGGGGTTTTGCAAAATTACTATGGAAGTAAAAGGCAATACTAGCCTTTTGTGCTATGTAGTGAAAAATGATTTTTTACTTTGATGCAGTACAAAAATTGGTGCCCAAAGCGAATGAAATGCTTCAAGAAGCTTGCTGAGAGATAGTTGCCAAGTGTAAATTTTAAAGGGTACTAAAATGGAAATTTTACTTAATGAAATATGTGAGCCGATTAAAGTTGCTAATGAAATAACATAAAAATTTAAATTAAACGGCTATATACATGATATTTACATCAAATTTTGGTGAAAATAAAAGGAAGTCATCAGGTGAAAACTAAAGTTTCATGTTATTTCGGATTAATAGGCCGAAATTCTTTTTAAATACAAAGTGATGGGTGAATTAAAAGAAGGCAGGATAAGGTAGTTTAAGCAACATTATGCAAGCAATTTATTTTTGGCATTCTTTGCTAAAATAATTTTAAATGTTATTTTTGATTGGGAATATCATCTCGCAAGGCACTAACAAGTTTTTAAAAGTGGTTAAGTTGAAATCAAGATTTAAGCTCTTAATGCATAGTATGATGTGCCCTTAAGGAAATGACATGTTTTAGCCTAATTGTGCTAAATTATTATGAAAAGGGTTATCAAATTCAGCTAAACATGTTTTGCATTAACTAAAATGCAAAATGCATCAAGCAAGTTTTTGGGATTTGGGAATTTTCTTCAAGCAATTCAGTCCAAAAATTCCATTCATTCACAAGAGCAAGAAATGGAATTAATTTCTGCTTAAAGAAAATGGTGACAATAAATTTCCATTTTACCATATTATTACTATCATCACAAAATGCATAATGTTTACAAAGTATCAATATAATCCTTGCAATTACATGATGAATCACCACCAAGTCATCAAGTCATCTACATAAGAGCATCAAAACATCAAGTCATGGAGCACAGGGCCTAAATCTTGCTAATGTGTTGCTGCACCAACACCGTCAATTAAAATTAGATAGCAACTTCCCACCAGTATTAAGCGCATCAATTTAGCACAGTTTAAGTTCATCGGGGCATTAACACAGTTAACAATAAGATTCCACAACATCATCATCTCAAGAATGCACATATAGAGAGCGTTAACATTTTCATCAGTTAGCATAGAGGGATAACAAAGTTTTGAACAACATCATCACTAATTGCAAAATTCCAAATCGAGGAGTTGAAAGTGCAAAAATAAAAATAAAGTGATAGTAGCATAATTAACGATAAAATTGCACTAATCCAAGAACAAGAAATTTCACTAAAATACAAAAATCACCAAGCATCAATGTCACTAATGTTATAAAAAAAATTGAACAATTTGGTGAAAATTACCTTGGCGAGATTGTCTTCAAAAGTACATTTTAACGGAATTGGCTTACAGTTTTTGATACTGAAATTTGATGCTGCAAGAGTAATGAGTTGGGCTTCAGTGTTGGCAGCAGCTTCAAGCATGACATTGGAGTGAGCTCACAATGAGAGTTGACGGTGAAGGAGAGCTGTTGCAGGTAAAGCTTTGATGCAAGCTTTGGTCTCAACTGGAGGATGGCGAGCAGCACCGATGGTGAGGCTTTGATGCATATTTCAGTAGCAAAAACAGCAGTGCCCGGTGATGATGTGGTGGTCTAAAATTGATGCAATGCAAGAGTGGGAGTTAATGGTGATTCAGCAGCAAAGTATGAGTGGAGGGTTAAGCACGACTTCGGTATGGACTAAGGCAGCGATAATCTTCGCTTGAGGAAGGATGGGTTGCGAGAGACGACAGCAATGTGGGGAGTGGCTTTGTCGGTATTAGAAGCATCTTCTCACTGAGTAGCAGCCGCAGAAGCATTCTTGGCCTCGTCTGGAGCAGCAACGGCAACTGGGCGAGCTGGTGACCTAACAACAGCAAATAAAGGGCGACGATGACGAGCTTCGGTTGAAGGATCTTCTCCAGCTAAGAATGTAGAGTCTTCGGCAAAGGAAGGCCGATGGTGATGGTGCGATAGTGAGCAATTTGCAATGGCAGCGGCAATGGTAAGGTGATGAAGGTGAGGTTCGATTGTAGGAAGAAAAGGAATTAGTAGTTTTGGGTTTTTGTAAATTAGAAAGGCAAATATACTTAAATACCCTCATTTTTTACTTTTATAACTTAAATACCTTAGATTTGCTTTGTTGGTGGTAATGGAATAAAATTTAATAAGTAAAGTAATGAAATTGAGGATGCAATGGAATGGAATGTATTTATCATTTCATTACTATGTTTGGTTATATGAGCTTTAAAACAAATGTAATGTAATAAGTATTACATTCTTATGCTTGGTTATACTATTTTCATGTAATGTAATGAATTTTTTAAAAAAATTTTATCTTCAACTTTTAAATTTATAATTTATCTATTATTAATATAAAATAATAATATCAATACCTAATATTAAAAATTAAATTTAAATTATTAAATAAATTTTCAATAAAAATAATTAAAATTTACTCAAATAATTTTGAATTATTAATCATTGTAAAAATAAATGTATTTTCATTACTTACATAATCATTAGTAGTTTAAAAATGTATTTTTATTTCTCTTAATTTATTTTTTTCACATTACTTAAAAATAAAAAAATAACAAACTTACTTATATTTTTGAAATCAATAGTTTGGAAACAAACCCAATATTTATATCCTAAACATTAAAAAGAATAAACAAACAACATGTTGAAGCTTAAAAATATTAATTAAAAAAATAAGAGGGAAATGAAAACAAAAGGAGAGGACGACAAAAAAAGAAAAAATAAAAATAAAAAGAGGAAAATAAAAAAGAAGGGAAGAAAGGAAAAAATAAAAAAAATAAAAAAAAAGACAGAAAGGAAAAAAGATGTATTATAATGAGGAACACACAGATTTTTTATGGATTGTCAAATACAGTTTTGAAGGTAATGAGGATTCCCTCTGTAATCTCCATTATGCCAGAACAAAAAAAAAATTCCTCTATCAAGTGTGGTAATGGATCATGAAATGTAATGGACATTCCATTACAAGACTCATTACCTCCAACCACGCAAGGCCTTAAGTTTTTCAAAATTACCTCTGTGCCTTTTTTTTATTTACATGCATGTTCTCCCTCGCCCTTTTTATTTTTTTTCATGCCCTTTCTTCTTTTTTCTCTTTTTTTCCTTCTCTTGATTCTTTATTTTTATTTTCTATTTTTCATCATCCCCTTCTCTTTTTCTTATTTTTTATTTTCTTTTGATTTTTCTCTTCTTGTTGTTTTTTATGTTTCTTTTTTAAAAATTTTCTCCTTATTTTTTTCTTTGTCTCCTTTTTTTCTTTTTTATATTTTTTTTCTTTTTTACCAAAAATAAAAATACCTCAATATGTCATTCCTTTTTTTATTTTTTATTTTTTATTTTTATTTTTATCATTCCCTTCTTTTTTTTTTCTTTTTTTTTTCCTCCTCTCTTTATTTGTTATGTTTCTTTTTTTAATTTTTTCTTTGGTCTCCTTATTTTTTCCTTTTCTTCATTTTTTATATATTTTATTTTCTTCTTCTTTTTTTCTTTTCCTCTTTTTTTTTTTTTATTTTCTTCTTATTTTTCCCTCATATCGCTTCTTTTTTCCTTTTCTCTTTTTTTTTTCAGTATTTTTCATAAAATTGAACAACAATGTAAGAAATTCTTTCATATACGAAAAATAAACTAAAAGTAAACAAAAAATTTATGAAAAATAGGACAAACCCAAAATATATATAAGAAAAGACCATAAAATTACAGTAGACTATTTCATATACGGAAAATAAAATAAAAGTAAACTAAAAGTATTCAAAATTTTAACCTTTTTATATATAAAAAAACTAAAAGTATTCAAAATTTTATTGATCTGTGTTATTTATTAATCTCATAGAATTGTAGCAGACTGTTTCATATACAGAAAATAAACTAAAAAATTCAAAATTTTACTGTTTCATATGCGAAAAATAAACTAAAAGTATTCAAAATTGCAACCATTTCATTCCTATTCCGACCTCTCTTCATGTATTTCCTCATGGTTACCATGACAAAGGAATAAACACAATAATTCTAGCTAGGTTGACTATTGATGAGTGTTTAGGTAAAAAGAAAGCTTATTTGGCTAAAATTTTAATGTTAACTCACTTCAATAATATAAGTATTGTTATTATACATCACTTGCATACCTTTTTTTTTTTGAAATTATGTATATGAATTGTTTAATAAACATAATATGAACAGAAAATGAACCAAAAATATTTGAAATTAAATGAAACTAAAATATTAAATATATTTTTGAAAAAATAAAAGATACTTAATAGTCTGTTGAGGTTGCTAAGTCTGTTGGGGTTGTTGCTTTATGATTTATTAATTTATTAGTTTCATTTTCGTTGCTTTTTGGTTGATTTTTGATTTCTGATATTATTTTTTATGAATGTATTTTTTAAAGTGATAATATTCTGTTTAATGATAATGATGATTTTGAGTACTGTGGAAGACTTAAGCCGAAAGACAAAGATAAATTTGAAGTGATTCTCATTTATTAGTTTCATTTTGGTTGCTTTTTGGTTGCTTTTTATTTTTTTGATATGCTTTTGTGTGATTATTTTTGTTTTTTATTTGTATTAGTTTAGTTTATTAGTTTCATTTTTTATTGCTGTTTGGTTGGTTTTTTTTGTTTCTGATATTATTTTGTATGATTGTTTTGTTTTTGATTTGCATTAGTTTAGTTTATTAGTTTCATTCTAGTTATTTTTTGGTTTCTGACATTATTGTTTATGACTGTATTTTTTAGGGTGATAATATTATGTTAATGATAAGTGTGATTTTGAGTATTATGGAAGACTTAAGTTGAAGGACAAATACAAATTAATTAAAAGTCTGTTGGCATTATTATTGAGATAGGAAGTGATTCTTGTTTGGCATATATTATTTATACTATGAATTTCTTTTTGTATCTTTATGGTTTATTTTTAGTTTCTGATTTTATTTGCGATTTATTGTTTTTAAGTTAGGATTAAAAAAATATGGAAGACGATTCAATTGATATTTCTAATGTTATCAGTAATGTAGTTAGAGTTATTGGAGCTATGAGTGGTGAATTTATTTTTTTTTTTGCTTTTTTTTTATTTGTATTAATTAAGTTTATTAGTTTTATTTTGGTTGCTTTTTGATTGACTTTTGGTTTCTGATATTCTTTTATATGATTGTTCTTATTTTTGATTTGTATTAATTGAGTTTATTAGTTTCATTTTGATTGCTCTTTGGTTGATTTTTAGTTTCTGATATTATTTTTTATGAATGCATTTTTTAAAGTGATAATCTTCTGTTTAATGATAAGGGTGATTTTGAGTGTTGTTGAAGACTTAAGCCGAATGACAAAGTCAAATTTGACGTGATTCTTATTTGTTAGTTTCATTTTGGTTTCTGTTTTTGGTGGTTTTAAGTTGTTTTATATGCTTTTGTATAATTGTTTTTGTTTTTGATTTGTATGAGTTTAGTTTATTAGTTTCATTTTCGATTGTTGTTTGGTTGGTTTTTGGTTTTTGATATTTTTTTGTATGATTGTTTTTGTTTTTGATTTGTATTAGTTTAGTTTATTAGTTTCATTTTGGTTGATTTTTAGTTTTTGATATTATTTTTTATGAATGTACTTTTTAAGGTGATAATATTCTATTTAATGATAAGGGTAATTTTGAGTGTTGTAGAAGACTTAAGCCGAATGACAAAGGCAAATTTAAAGTGATTCTTATTTATTAGTTTCATTTTAGTTGCTTTTTTTGTTTATTGATTTTTAGTTGTTTGATATGCTTTTGTATGATAGTTTTTGTTTTTGATTTGTATGAGTTTAGTTTATTAGTTTCATTTTTGGTTGCTGTTTGGTTGGTTTTTGGTTTCTGAAATTTTTTTGTATGATTGTTTTTATTTTTGATTTGTATTGGTTTAGTTTAATTATTAGTTTCATTTTGGTTAATTTTTGGCTGATTTTTGGTTTCTGAGATTATTTTTTATGACTATATTTTCTAAGGTGATAATATTATGTCTAATAATAAGGGTAATTTTGAGTGTTGTGGAAGACTTAAGTCGAAGAATAAATACAAACTAACTAAAAAGTTTGTTAGCGTTGTTGTTGAGATAGAAAGTGATTCTTGTTTGATATATGTTATTTATACTACGAATTTATTTTTGTATCTTTATGGTTTATTTTTGGTTTCTGATTTTATTTGTGATTTGTTATTTTTAAGTTAGGATAAAAAAAATATGGAAGACGATTCAATTGATATTTCTAATATTATCAGTAATGTAGTTAGAGCTGTTGGAGCTATGAATGGTGAACTTGTATTTTTGTAGTTCTTTTGTTTTTTTTTTGTTTTTGATTTGTATTAATTGAGTTTATTAGTTTCATTTTGGTTGCTTTTTGGTTAATTTTTGGTTTCTGATATTCTTTTATATGATTGTTTTTATTTTTTATTTGTATTAGTTGAGTTTATTAGTTTCATTTTAGTTGCTTTTTGGTTGATTATTGGTTTATGATATTATTTTTTATGACTATAGTTTTTAGGGTAATAATATTTTGTTTAATAAAATTGAAATATTAAATATATTTTCAGTTGCTTTTTGGTTGACTTTTGGTTTCTGATATTCTTTTATACGATTGTTTTTATGTTGATTTGTATTAGTTTCATTTTGGTTGCTTTTTAGTTTCTGATATTATTTTTTATAATTGTATTTTTTAGGATGATATTATTTTGGTTGCTTTTTGATTGATTTTTAGTTTCTGATATGATTTTGTATGATCATTTTTGTTTTTAATTTGTATTAGTTTAGTCTATTAGTTTTAATTTTGGTTGATTTTTTTTATTTATAATATGATTTTATATAATTATTTTTATTTTTTATTTGTATTAGTTTAGTTTTATTTCATTTTGGTTGTTTTTAGTTGAAAATAAAGTAAATTTTCCATATGCATCGATTATGTGCCAAAAGAGAGAACAAATATTATGTATTTAATTGCACAATAGGAGAACCACACCGTTGAAAATAGGAAAAATCTAGAAATTGTAACATTAACAAAGGGCTCAGTTTTTTTTTTCCCAATCATAATAACAATTTGAAAAATAATCTTATACTTTGGCCATTAACAAATGTTAAAAAAGAATTGGATTAGTTTGTTGAAATTAACAATGAAGAAATGACCAAAGAAAAGATTAAACTATGAACGTGAGCAAGAGAAACCTACCTATTCATTAAATACGATAAGGCTTGATATTGACATAGCCATTTGCATCAACAATATCTTGCTGGTTATAAATTCTTAATACGAATTTTTAAAGGCAAATGCATAATTCATTAGCAGATTCAAACCCACTTGGGCACAAACAACCTAATGATATTGACTCCACGACTCGAGGGCTAGCCACTTCAAACCCACTTGGGCACAAGCAAAACTTTCTCTGTCCTATTAATTTCTTGTAATCTTCCTCTTTTGATAAGTACTCATGTAAAACCTCAAGAATAAAAGCAAAATCATGCTGTTCAATACAGAATTTAAGCTTCAAGCTATCATTCCATTGCACCCACCTTTCAAGAAATGCAAGAAAAGAACTTCAAAATGGCAAACGATATAACATCCCAATAATATACAAATCCAAATCCCAATAAGAGTGATTTTAAGTGTTGTGGAAGACTTAAACCTAATGACAAAGACAAATTTGAAGTGATTCTTATTTATTAGTTTCATTTTGGTTGCTTTTTGGTTTTTTGATATGCTTTTGTATGATTATTTTGGTTTTTGATTTGTATTAGTTTAGTTTATTAGTTTCATTTTTGGTTGCTGTTTGGTTGGTTTTATATTTCTGATATTTTTTTGTATGATTATTTTTGTTTTTTTTATATTAATTTAGTTTATTAGTTTCATTTTGGTTGCTTTTTGGTTGATTTTTGGTTTCTGATACTATTTTTTATACTGTATTTTTTATGGAGATAATATTAGTTTTATTTTGGTTGCTTTTTGGTTTCTGATATTATTTTTTATGACTGTATTTTTTAGGGTGATACTATTCTGTTTAATAAAATTGAAATATCAAATACATTTTCAGTTGCTTTTTAGTTGATTTTTAGTTTCTGATATTTTTTTGTATGATTGTTTTTATTTTTGATTTGTATTAGTTCAGTTTATTAGTTTCATTTTGGTTGCTTTTTGGTTTCTGATATTATTTTGTATGACTATATTTTTTGGTTGCTTTTTGGTTGCACATTTGTTCAATTAAGAAATAAAGAGTGAGGGCCAATATTTTTCAGCAATCAAATTTCATAATTTCAATGCAGGAAATGTCATGCACATACATATCTTTTGACAAAAAGGTAGTGCCCACTAATTTAAAAAAGAGGCACACTTAGTGTAGCCAATCCCATTTCTTAGAATTTTGTATCAAATAAGTGTGTCCATTATCTCATATTCTCAACATGAAGTGAGTTAATGTCTAACAAATCCTAAAGCTTTAAAGTGATTCGTACCAGATGTTTATGTACCTATGGGAGTGACCAAAGTCCTCAATGTAATAAAGGAAGGTTTACTGCAAATCGAAGTTGACAAAGCTAAGCAAAAATTATCAATGGAATATGTCATGTAGAAAATAATTGTAATGGCTATGACTCTTTCCACCAATTAATTTATGACTACAACCAACCTCACCAACTGTTCCAACTATTCCATTGACTCAAATCCATATTGATCACTTTCTGATGCCAACTCCAACTTTCACAAAGTATATATCCAAACCTCAATTCTTAAATCAAAGCCATCAACATCATAAAAGTAAACCATTTATTTGTTCAAAGCACGAAATATGAAAGCAATTAGATTACTAGTTGTCCAACTATAAACCGAGGCTAAGGTTTATAAAGCATACCATACCTGAACATGCTCCCAGCACAAGGGAGTAAAAAATGAATCACAAACATTTTAGTGCAATGCATTTTTCATCTTAAATTGGAAATGTTTTCATCACTCTCATCCCTCACTTATAAACACTTATTAATTGCTATCTTTACCATGACCATCCGCACAAAAACATCATTACTATCGAAATGCACTGTTGTTCTCAAAATTGAAATGCACTGTCACGGTTGCTCTTCAAAAATCATGAAATTAGCACGCAGTTTTGAAGGTAAATACACATTGAACACAACTTCATTACCCATATTTTCTTGCTCTGTTTCTTGATGGGTTTTGTTCTAAGTTGAAATTGTTCAATTTTTTACAGGTGTGGTGAGCGTCAAAGCTGAAGCAGAATCCAACAAATTAACAGTAACAGGAAAAGTGGATCCTATTGAGATTCGCGATAATCTTCATCTCAAAACCAAGAAAAAGTTGAATTAATCTCTCCTCAACCCAAGAAATCTAAAACAGTACCAATAACAGAATCAAATGAAGAATTGCGTTAGAGACATGGATGAATACATGTTGTCCGGAAAACAAAAATACAAATGATTATCGTACAGACCAGTTATGGAGGCGAATTTAGAGCCAGGCTTGGCGTGAATGGTGATTGCGACGGAGGAGGGAGGCACTAACCGAATACAAGATGGGAAATTATTCTTTTCAGTTATAATGCTCATAAGGCTTGATAGAAGAATCACAGACATAGTATGTAACTGGAAATAGCAGCGCCTCCAACTGAGGTTTTTGTTTCTGACGTTGCGCGAATGAGGAAGGAGGGGTAGGTTGGGGTGTAAACTAGCCGAGTTTTGGCTAGTTCAGACTTGGTTCATTTATAAACGAATCAAGCTTATTAGGCCGCTAAGTGTTCGTGAGCTGTTCAGGAGCTTAAACGATCTAAAAAAATTTCTAAAAATACAATGTATAAATTTAAATTATTCATTAAAATAATTTATTTACTAAATAATTTATTATAAAATTATGATTTTTTGTAATAATATATTTTTAAAATATTTAAATGAATAAAAATTTATATATTATATATTTAAAATTAAATTATTAATACATTAAAATTACGAGCCGGTTCGTGAACCCTTATTCGAGCTTTTACGAGCAGAACTTTGCATAGTTTGAGCTCGGCTCATTTATTAAACGAGCTTCAATATACGAGCTCGAACGAGCTTTTAACGAGCCGAGTTTCGAGCTACTTGCGAGCAACTCTATTCGTTTACACCCCTAAGGGTAGGGCAGCGAGGTAATATTTTTAACGTCAAAGGACATGGATGTTATTTTAAAAAAGTTAAGGTTTTCATATAATAAAAGTATAAATTTGGAGTATTTAGGTAAAGATCCCAAAATTTTTTGTGAGTTTTTGGGTTCGAATTTTTGTTATATTAATTTTTTTTAAAATTAGTATTAGTTATTTAAAATTAATAAAATTAATTTTATACGTAATAAAATATAATGTAAGAGTACTTTATAATTATACAAAAGGAAATTATGTGTTTAGCATGTAAATTTGCCTAAAAATGAGTGAAAATGAATCGTAAGTGCAAATTTGCAATCCAATGCTTCTTTTTGTTCCTTATGAACGTCAAATGCCATTTTATTTTAGTCAAAGTCTTTACCAACTCAAATTTTTATGGAAGATGAATTGTTTTTAGTTAGTTATAGAGGTTTAATTCCCCATCACAAGCGGAGAGAGTACGGGCGAGAGATTGAATTTTACTTTCTACATTTGATGTTCAAACCTTTTACTAGTTGGATAGAATAGTAAAACTGGAGATTTTGATTCTATTATTGCTTCCAATGCTGATAGATAATATATAGTCAAATCTTAAATGTTGCACTATTACATATCATAAATTCAAAACATTGAAACAATTTTAGAAAGCTGAACTGATAGCATAGGATCAGAGGAGTGATTGCCAATAAATCACAACTTGAAATGAAACAGACAAAATCACAAACTTGACAAGTGAACAACTAAAAGAAAACATACAATTCTGTCATTACAAATAGGAAGAGACTTATTTTCCATCATTGAGACCTGACAGCAGGTCAAGGGATTCAATTCTTGGACATGAGGACTTCATTCACTAGATTGTTCAAGTTTAGAGAAGATGACCCATTAGTGGTAATGGCGTCTTCTGCTAATTTCTTCCATTCCATGGCCTTCTTCTTGATCTTTTTACCTTTTTCTCCATCCATCAACTCTTTAACAAGCTTCTCTACATCATCTTTTTGAAAATTATTACTTAACTCAATGCCAATTCCCCATTCATTGCAACTTTTTCTACAGTTGACAAAATGTTCTCCAAAGAAAGGCCAACATATCATGGGTGCTCCTGATGAGATGCTTTCCAATACCGAGTTCCATCCACAATGTGTTACGAATCCTGCTGTTGATGGGTGGTTGAGTACTTCCTCTTGTGGGCACCAACTTGCTATAAAGCCTCTTTCTTTAGTTTCAGCAAGAAATTCTGGTGGCAGAATTGCTGATTCTCCCATAATCAAATCTGGCCTTGTTATCCACAAGAAGTTGTTGTTGCTGTTGGCAAGTCCCCATGCAAGCTCAACTAGTTGCTCCTCAGTCATTAATGTAGTGCTCCCAAAATTTATGTAAATCACTGAATTGGGTTCTTTGGAGTGAAGCCATTTAATGCACTCTGCCTCTTCATTCCATAGATTGCACTCTATGGAATTGTATTGATCATTTGGAATTTTGTCAAGAAGTAATTGTAGAGGACCAATGCTATAGACCCTTTGAAAGATTGGAGAAAGGTTGTTCAGGGCTTCACTTTCCAGGTTATCAAAAGTAGGAAATATAACAGCTGATGCTTTAGAAGCTCTTCCCAGATCACCTTCACTAGAGTCTTCCATGGAGCTTATTTGATCTTTAGTTTTGATGAACTTGGCAAGATCCCTCACCTGAGCTCCTTTCATTCCTGGAATCCATTCCATCATGCTGTCCAAATTCATATCTGAAGCTCCCTGAACATTGCTTGGATCTGCAAATAATATTTACTCAACTTAGCCAGGTCAATCAATGGCAAAACTACATTAGAGAGGGACTATCATACCTTTAAGGAAAGCGATGCATTGTTTAATTTGATCACGAGAATGCTTAAAGCTCATGAACCCAGAAGCTCCCATGTTCCAATGAAGCACATTAGGAATTTGAAGTTCTTCAGAGAGTGTTAGACTATAACTCAAAATAGCATCAGAAAGTAGGCAAGTCACTGGAGGACTTGAAGTAGAGTCATTAAGCTTGGTAACAAGATCACGAAACAAACCCAAAAAGCTCTTCCTGCAAGACTCACGAAGAGCAAGAAAATTCAAGGCTAAACTGGTGTGAGAAGTGGAAGGAGGATGTTGAAGAGGTATAGTTTCAAAATGGAAATCAGGCAAGCCATCTAAAGCGTTAGGACCTCTTGAATGAAGAATGCGATTGTGGTTGAACTCAGTGTTGACAAAGGTCACATAAAAGCCTTTGTAATGAAGAAGTTTTGCTAATTTCAGCATAGGATTTATGTGCCCTTGCAATGGAAATGGGACACACACTATATGAGGCTTATTACCAGCTATTGCCATTTCTTTTTTGCTTTTTCTTTTGTACCTCAATTTTTTTTTATGTTTCTTTTTCAGCTTGTGGTTTGTGGGTAGAAGAGAGTAGGAAAATATATAGGAACAAAAGCATAGAAAATGG
>CATIWO010242580.1:0-10714 GCA_949673435.1 Macaranga tanarius | reverse complement strand
AGATTTACTAACCTTAGAAGGTGCAGATTCGAGGGCGAATCCTTTCGAGGAAAGGGGGAGTGATACGAATGATCATGGGATGAATTCAGCATATAAAAAGACTTTGGATCCTTTAAGCTACAATGGAGGCCCAATAACAAGGGCTAGAGCAAAGAAGATGAAAGAGGCAACCATGGGCCTTATTCTACACCATTTGGAGCCTATGTTGAAAAGTCAAAGTCAAATGGTCAAAGGTCAAGGTCAACACATGGTCAAACTCAACCCAAGCCCATCATGATCCAAATTCAAGACTTAGGCCGAAATCCACATTCCTAATTCAATTCGGCCTCACTTTAATTCAATTCTTTTTTGTAGTAAGATTTATATTAATTAGTTATGTAGTTTTTTAATTAAACTAGAATTCTTCCTATTTAGTTTGTTAGGTTGTTTTTGTTAAATAGGAAGCTTATCTTTTGGTTTATTGACTAGTTAAATTAGGATTAGATTAGGAAGTGTTTTATTCCTATTTAAATAAAGAGATTATCTTTATTAAATAGGAATATTATTTAGATTAGTCTTTTATTCATTATCAAATAGGAATATTAATTAGATTAGTGTTTTATTCCTAAAGGGATTTGTATCCTGACCCTTTTAGGAACCCCTTTTAGCTTAGTTTTATTAGCTATATATATATATCAAAACCCATATACGAATTTAGTTGATTTTTATTTTATTCAATGAATTTTCAAATTCTCTTTAAGTTCTTTGAGAGCTTTGTTTTGATTTTTGCACCTTAGGCGCCTTGGGTTGTGAATTTCATCCTTTAATAATTAGAGTTCCTAATTATAGATAATTAGTGGGTTCTAATTTCTTTATTTTAACCTAGATAGATCTTGGGCAACGAAATCAATAGATTGATATAGTTTCTAGTTGTTAGATAACTAGAGGGTTGTATCAGATATTGTATCAGAGTAAAGGCTCTAGTTTAAACTACGTATCCCTTTAATTTTATATTTCTTCCTACATATATATAAAAAAAATTCGTATTCATCATCATTCAAGAAGAATTCGGCCTCAACATCAAAATTACCATTAAAGCACCTTCAAAGCATTCGGCCATCAAAGACAAGCAAAGCCGAAATTGCATCTTCAACATCAAATCGCACCCATTACATCCAAATCGTGTGAGTATCATTCCATCTTTATTAATTCATTATTTTCTTTCATTCTACCATCTAAATTCATTCTTTCACCTTCCAAAATAGCCTACATCAAATTTTCTTTCAAAAAAACCTTATTTTCCTTATCCTTGTTGAACTTGGCTTTCAATCTTCAAGAAAACAACCAAGATTTGATCTTTAAACCTAAATTCAAATTTCCCTCATCTCATTATTATATTCAACACCTTTAAACACTAAAAACACCAACAAATTCATCCACACCCAAAGGCACAAAATTCAGCCTACCCAAAAACACCAAAAAGGCCCGAAATTGCATCATTACAAATTAAAGCTTCAAAAAGGTATTTGAACCCTAAATTCATAAATTAGGACTTAGTTTCATTGTTTAAATTCACAATTTTAAGTTTCTAAGGGCGATTGATAAGCTTAGCTTAAATAAGAACTCAAGGGAATTTGATTTTGTGTGTGACTTTTTATGAGATCATTAGAGTGTTTCTAACCTTAAAACCTAGTGCAAACACGTGAGGGAGTGTTATATTAGGTATTTTTATTTGTTTTTTTCTTTTTTCATACAGATTACAACATGGACCCTAAAGACAAGCTCACTTTAGAGGCCATTCAAGGCATATTGCAAAAGATGATATTGCAACAAGAGGACATAAGGAGTGAGAACCACAAGGTTCATGAAAGTTTGGAGAGGATAGAGAAAGGCACCCCAAGTCATACAAGGAACACCAAACGAAGTCTCTATGATGATTTGAAGGAGGAGGCGTAAGATGGAGATTCCACACATTCCAACAAAGCCAAAGCCAAAGATGGGAACTTAGGTTCCATCAAGATGAAGATTCTCACTTTTCATGGAAAAAGTGATCCGAAGGCATATTTAGAATGGGAGAAAAAGGTATAACGTGTGTTCGAGTGCCATAACTACACCGAGGAGAAAAAGGTGAAGTTGGGTGCCGTGGAATTCACTGACTATGCTAGTGTTTGGTGGGACCAATTTATAACCACTATGCGTATGAGGGGAGAAAGGTAAGTGGCGATATGGTTTGACATGAAAACCATCATAAGGAAAAGATTTGTGCCAACTTATTATTATAGAAATTTATATAATTTTAATGGCATTAAAAGAGGAAGAGGAGATAAAGATCAATTTTATCGAGATTATTATGTTAGGAGTTGTGGAGATGATAATATTGATTAATATTTAGAAGGACATCTTGAAAGAAAGCACTCGAGGTATGTCTCTAATTTTTGTTCATTATTAGAGAGTTGGAGTGATAAGGATGATAGACCCATTGTTGAGACTAAAATAGAAGAGTTTAAAGATAAAAGTGAGAATCCATCTAGTCAAATTAATGATATTGAGTGTGTTGAATGTCTTGGATGTGGTTATGTTGAATGTGAATGTCTTATAGGAAAGGTGATGATCGTTGAGAGTAGTGCTAATGTTGACATGGAGATGCATGATCATGAGAAGAAACATGAGGATCAATTATGTGTTCAAATACATGATCAAACTTATAAAATTAAAAGTGAAGAAGAATGTGAGCTAAGTGTTAAAGATGAGTTGAGTAAGCAAGGTGAGGAAAATGGGAAACACTTAGTGAGAGAAAATAAGCAAGGCATGAGTGAAAAGGAAGTTTGTGCACAAGAAAAGGAGCTAGAGATTGAGAGCATCATAAAGAATGAGAGTTCATGATTCATTATGATTATACTAACAACTGTAATCATTCATTTTCTAGTGTTTTGAAAGTTCTTTTGCAAACGTTTAAGCCATATGAAGATCCATTTGATGATATTATTGAGATACCTTATGCCTATAAGGTTAAGAATACTTTTGAAGATTTCATTCCCATAATGAAGCATCAAGAATTCCTTTCATATGAGTTTGTGAAGATAAGTTCCACATTTCAAGTGCACAATTAAATTTAATTTATTCTAAAATTTATTGAGTGGATATTTACTTCAAAGGAGAAGTTATCAACTAAAGAGTTTGTGTTTGATCATAGAGGATTTATGGATTTACCAACCTTAGAAGGTGCAGATTCGAGGGGAGTCCTTTTGAGGAAAGGGGGAATGATGTGAATGATCATGGGATGAATTTAGCAAACAAAAAAAAGACTTTGGATCCATTAAGCTTATGTTGCTTATAGAGAATAGTCAAAGCAAAGTCAAAGGTCAACTCATGGTCAACACTAAAGTCAAATGTCAAATCAAGGTCAAAGTCAACTTATGGTCAACAACAATTCATCACCCATGGAGTTGGGCCTAAGATATTTGCATCTAATCCAATATGAAGAACTTGGGCCAAAGGGAGTCTAAATCCATGCATTGGACTAAAGGGCAGCAAGGAGCATGTGAGATAAGCCCAAGAATTATATTTAGGCCAATATATATGGCAGCCCAAAGAGGAGGACGAATTTGGCCTTATAAATCATTATCTTTAATGTATTTAGATTAGTTAGTTGTTTCCTAGTTTAATTAGAAGATTATCAACTTAGTTGTCATCTTGTTTTGTTTATCCTAGTCTATCTAAGAGATAAGTTAGTTAGTTGTTTAGATTATCTAAAAGTGTACTCATTAGTTTTCTATTCCTATAAGGATTAGTATCCTATCCTTACAAGTAACTTGATTAGCTTAGGATTAGAGAAGTCTATATATACATGTATTAAATATTAAATTCGTCCATGATATTGATACCATTCAGAAATTGAATTTTCTTAAGTTCTTGTGAAGAGATTTGTTTTTGAATTTGCTTCTTAAGTTGAATTGTAAATTCGCCCCTTGATAATTAAAGTTCTTAGTTGTTAGATAACTAAAGGGTTCTAATTCCTTTGGTTTATACTAGATAGATCATTGGGCAAGGTTCCAATAGATTGTTACAGTTCCTAGTTATTAGATTACTAGAGGGTTGTATCAATTGTTGCCCATTTGCTCTTAATTTTTTTATTTAGTTATTTTCTATATTTTTTTTATTTTTTTAATTTATTTTTATTCTTATTATTTTGTTGCATTTTCACTTGATTTCATCTTATTTTTTTATTAATTTAATCATTAATTTTTATTTTTGATTTTTTGTGCAGTTTTTTTATTTTTATTTTTATTGAATTATTAATTAATAGTGATTAAATTTAATTAGTAATATAATTAATTAATTAATTATTTGTTAATTTAATAAAATTGGATTATTTGATATTGTGAAAGATTTTTAATTTTAGATTTAATTTTAATTTCTCTTATAATTAATTGATTATTTTTATTTTGTACTAACTTTTCTATATCTTTTTTTTGTAGGTTGTTTATTATTCTTTGGGAAATTTAATTTATAATTTATATTGTAGGCCTAAACATTAGATAGCCCACGGGCTATCCAAAAACTGATTTTGGATTTTAGGTTATTTTTTAGGAGTGATTTGATTATTTGTTATTTATTTTTTATTTGCATGAAATGGGTTGTAACTCTTTTCTCCTTCTTCTTCCTTTGCATATTTTTAATTATGTTGTTATGATTATTTGTATTGAATGGTGTGGATGAATGCTCTTGTGGTGGATTAGACCCAAATTACATGTAAATGGACTAAAATATAACTTGGGCTAAAATTAAAATTTAGAAATTGAATGAGACCCACTTGTATGTAATTAAAGAGATAATTAAATAATCAAAAATTGTAAAACACAAAACACAAACGGAGGCTGATCGTAAGGTCGGGTGGGCTATTCAAAAGCTTATACCTAGTTTTCAGACCCAATCTCTGAGGATGGGTACTGGGCTCCCTCCATGGGATCCAGTTGTTGTAAAAGTATCCCGAACTTTACCCAGGTGGGGACTCCATTCTCTGACCAAAGCCCGTTAAAAGGCCCAAAGTTGTACTCCTAGTGGGTCTTGAGCCCATACAGTGCCGTGGTCGCCAAATACTCGGGTGCACTGAACCTTACCGCCTATAGTGGCGACTCCACTAGGGATAGAGAAAATGATTTCAGCGTTTTATATTTTATTATTTTTAATTATCTAATTAGTACTTTTGCATTCACTACACCATTGTCACATACTGTGCACACAGTCCCAAATAACCTAACAATAGTTGTTGCTCTGCTGCTTATGTTTCATTCAAACCTTGTGGTAGTGTATATAGCTATTATCACTCATAATGGAATATGATTGAGAACGTCGTTTGGACCCTTGAGTGGGGAGCTGGAAAGGGAGTATGAAGCTGTGGGAGCTTTTGACCTTACCTAAGACTCAGCTCATGTAGTGCCCTAGCAACTACCTTTAAGTTTTCCCTCTAATGCGTGTGTTCTGATGCCATATATTAGTGTCATTCATAAAGTCCAAGCCCAATAATAATATACCATTTTAGATTGAGCTTTGTCCTTCTACTATGACTCATTATGTTGGACTTTAGTTTGATTAGTGAGATATGCTACTTATTTGAAATGTCTTGAGAGATTTGTATATACGTCAGTTTTATTATCTTCCGATGATAATTAAAACCCAGACCAAAAATCCTAAGCGAAGAAACTTACCTTAAATATATGTGTGGGACGAATAAGATTGGAAGGCTTCATTATTGAGACCTATGTGTGTTTGTTTGACTATTTGTTTATTTGTTTTAATAAAAATACAAAAATTATTTACATTTCATACATACATGTCACTCATTTTTATTTGTAAATTCATTTGTTTACAATCAAAAGTCTCTTTTGTTCGAAAGCAAGTCAAGGATAATTCGACCTACTAATATCGAGAATCCACTTAATAAATTGAGACCACACCATAAGGGAAACAGAATGTCAGGACCTTCCAATTTTAATCTAGAATCCTTTAGGTAAGAAATTCTGAAGGAATTCAGGGATGAGGTGCGACAAATATGCATAGAGGTAATTGCTGAGATGTTCGGAAAGAGGCCTATAGATGAAGAAGATTATGAAACCAAAACTATAGTCGATGAACCGCTCAAAGGAAAATAGAATATAATAGAGGATTTAGCTGAACTAGAATGGTAGAAAGATATGAAAAGGCAGATGGGTCAATTGTAAGCTACAATGAAGAAGCTTGGGCTTAACCATAATTTCACTAACTTGGATCTAGAAAAAGATGAATCGCTGCCCCCGAATTTAAGTTCCCAGACATTAAGAAGTACAACGGGATAAACGATCCTCACCTTCATCTCTAACAGTATGTCACCTTCATCTCTAACAGTATGTCACCTTTATGAAGCCCACTGGACTGACTAAGGGGTAAATCATTAAGTAATTTTTGATGTCATTAATAGGAGCTGCTTTTAAATGGTATTACACTTTGGATGCACATGTTCAACAAGAATGGAAGGAACTTTGTTCAACCTTCATCAAATAATACAGGCTAAATTATCAGTTTGAGGTCTCTCTTTAGGAGTTACAGAATATAAGGCAGGAACCCAAAGTATCCTTCACGAGCTTCTTGACTAGATGGAGAGGAAAGTTGGCTCAGATGAAGTATAAACTTGCAGAATCAAATCAACTGCTCATAGCTATAGAAGCCTGTATTCCACCTATCGTTGCCCTATCGTTGATAAGTTGGAGGACATGGGCATAAGGTACTTTGAAGAATTGTACCGCTTTGATATGGAAATTAAAGCTGACTTGAAGTTGGACATTCATGAATGACTCTAGTTGTCTCCTATGGTTGTAATAAATTAGAACAATTTCATGCTATAAGTATTCTGTCTTTTTGTATTGATAAATGTCAGATTGCCTGATTTATGTGATTATAAATTTTTTATGATTGTGCACACTATGTTATGCTTGAATGAGAGAGAGAAAAAAAACTCTATTATATAAAAATGGCTAAATATCAGGACCGAATTTCAATTTTTCTTTGGGCATCAAACCTTTCACTTCCCTCTGCATAAAATAAATAAATTAACCCTTTCCAAAAAATGAAAAAGAAATGAAAGTAAAAACGAAATGAATGAAAAAAGAAAAAAGAAAAGAAAAGGAAAAGAAAAGAAAAGAAGAAGAAGAAAAAGAAGAGAAGAAATAAGAAGGAGAAAGAAAATCCCTATCCATACCACCATTCACTGATCTTTGAAAAGTCGATCCCCATATAACCATTGAAAATTTCTCTTCAAACACCCATCTTTATCAACCTTGATAAGAATCCTTGCTAATTGTGAACTGAAAAATAGTTGGCTAGAAAACCTGCAAGAGGATGGTCAATAACAAGCATAATGTAGCATGCACAGTTATAACAAATGAGTGATCATATAAAATGGGCATGACTGGTATGATATTAGCACATGAAGTATTAGACATGGACTTTATAAATCAGCAGCAAATTCTATGATCAACAGCTAAAGTGGCAACATTGACATTAAACAGTCATCAACACGAGAATGAAGAAAATAGTGGCGAGCATGTTATAGCAGTATAGACATTAGGCTAGACATTAAAGCTAGCATGGATAGTGTGCACAATGGAAAAAATAGTGGTTAATCATCAGCATGATTTTGCAACCACCCAACTAGGTTCGAAAACTCTCAAAAGAGGGTGACCTAGGCCAAAGAGAGAAAATAAAAAAGTAAAAAAATGAAAGGGCCAGCTAGGTTCAAAAACTCTCAAAAGAGGGCGGTCTAGGCAAAAGAGGGAATATAAAATAAATTGGTTGCAATTTCAAGCTGGGGAGCAATAATGTGAGTAATAGAATCTTACTTGAGGGGGTAAATGGAGTGTCTTTTTCACATTAAACGCAATCATAACATAGGCATTTATTGTATCATCATCCCAATCTAACCCTTGGGGGTCTCAATTTATTTCCATCCTGAAATGCTAGTTTCAATAACAGTATGCGATAGACTCAATTTTTAACTTTAGATTCTATGATAGAGGAGAAAGCTAATTCCCAAGATCAGCTTTAAATAGAAGATGCATTTGGCTGGTTAATTATTTTACAAAATTACTTTTGAATGTAATGTATATTTTTTCGCATCACACGAAGTTGTGTTTATCAAAATTATTTTCAAAAGCTTTCAAAGCTTATAATCATTCATACATTAGCTTTGTATCATGCAGACCAGTCGTAAAATTTTTCATTTCATATGTTTTTCAACTGATGCTTGAAGTGGCTAAATAACTTATTTCACTTGTGTTTCGCCTGACGCCTGAAGTGGCTAAACAGCTCGTTTCACTTATGTGGCTATATGGCTTATTTTACTTATTTTTGCCTGATGCCAAAGTGTCTATATGGTTCATTTCAATTACTTTCATATGATGCCTGAAGTGTCTTTATGAATCATTTCAATAGCTTTTGCCTGAAACCCGAAGTGGTTATATGGACCATTTTAACTTTTTTTGCCTAATACCCGAAGTGATTATATGGCTCATTTCATTTAACATCACCTGATGCTGGAAGTGGCTACAAGGCTTTTTAAAAACCTCTTAATTTTGAACATCAAGGATGACGGTTTGAAATATGTTTTAAAAACTTCTTAAGTTGTACATCAAGGTTGACGGTTTAAATTGATCCTCTTGATTTTGAACATCAAAGATAATGGGAATAGTTTGGAATGTCCTCTCAGATGGTTAACTGTGAGGATGATGGATGAAAACCCTAGCGGTAAGTCTTTAACCTCTTGATTTTAAACATCAAGGTTGACAGCACGAGACTACCTATTTAATTAGACGCCTCTTGATTTTGAACATCAAGGTTGATAGAATAAAATCATAATCTTTTATCTTATCCCGAAGATTGGAATCTTTCTTTGTTATTTGCATTTTAATTGCTTTTTCATGAGTGATTATAATTCTTGCATATGCTTTTCCATAAATCTCATTACATTGCTTGTATTTTGATTTTTGAAAAAGCAGGGGGGCAAACTGTGGACACATGGTTTGACCCGGGCCCACGAGGCAAAAGCCCAATGATGAAAAAGATAAGTAAGCCTAGCTCAGTAAAGGAATTGGATTCTAGCCCACCTGAGAGAAGCCCAGCACACTCAAAACCCAATTGAACCAAAACCCATCAGAGCCCAAATAGCCTACAGCCTAATAAACCAAGCCCAAATAGTCTTCAGCCTACCCAAATGGCCTAAAACCATGAGACTATTTCATAAAGGCACCGACTCTATGAAACAAAGGCGACACCTCTACACCATAGAGGCACCGCCTCTATACTCCAAATCAGAAAAAAAATTAAGTGCCACTATTTATTACAAAACATGGGATTCCCCACGTTTTATAACTCCTCTCCCACATCCATGGGAGAGGAAGTGGAAGAGAGGCAGCTGTAAAGTGAATTAAAGGAGGTTGAAGACCTCTATAAATAGAGGAAGAAAAAAATGACAGAAAAAAAAGGGAGAAAAATAAAGGGAAGTGGTATTTGTTTTGAAGTCATAATCCAATTTCGAGCTATTAAAGGTTCGAAATCGAGCAATCCAATATGAGGACAGAATCATTTTCATCAATATTATGTATCCATTTTTCTTCAAATTTTAAATTTTGTAGTCTGCCAAAAATTTTAGAGGTGATGCCTCTGTGTACAAAAGCATCGCCTTTATGTTTTAAATTTTGTGACCGTTGGGAATAGGGGCATCGCCCTTATTAAATTCAAATGGTGAGGCGCTGCCTCATTTGTAATAAAGGCGGCACCTCTATTTCAATTTGATTTTTTTTTAAACTTGGGCAACAATGCACGACACTGTTGCCCACAAATTAATTTTTTCTTCTTGTTTGGCACAAGTGCTTGGCACTGTTGCCCACTTGCTCTTAATTTTTTTTATTTTGTTATTTTCTATTTTTTTCTGTTTTTCAATTTATTTTTATTCTTATTATTTTATTGCATTTTCACTTGTTTTCATCTTATTTTTTTATTAATTCAATCATTAATTTTGATTTTTGATTTTTTGTGCAGTTTTTTTATTTTTATTTTTATTGAATTATTAATTAATAGTGATTAAATTTAATTAGGAATATAATTAATTAAATAATTATTTGTTAATTTAATAAAATTGGGTTATTTGATATTATGAAATATTTTTAATTTTAGATTTAATTTTAATTTCTCTTGTAATTAATTAAGTTAGAATTTGATTATTGATTACTTTTATTTTGTACCAACTTTTTTATATCTTTTTTTTTTGTAGGTTGTTTATTATTCTTTGGGAAATTTCACATATGATTTGTATTGTATGCCTAAATATTAGATAGCCCACAGGCTATCTAAAAACTGATTTTGGATTTTAGGTTATTTTTTAGGAGTGATTTGATTATTTATTCTTTATTTTTTATTTACATGAAATGGGTTATAACTCTTTTCTCCTCCCTCTTTCTTTGCATATTTTAAATTATATTGTTATGATTATTTATATTGAATGGTGTGGATGAATGCTCTTATGGTGGAATAGACCCAAATTATATGTAAATGGACTAAAATATAACTTAGGCTAAAATTAAAATTTAAAAATTAAATGAGGCCTATTTGTATATAATTAATGGGATAATTAGATAATAAAAAATAATAAAATACAAAATACAAACGGAGGCCGATCGCAAGGTCAGGTGGGCCATTCAAAAGC
>CATIWO010242517.1:0-41836 GCA_949673435.1 Macaranga tanarius | reverse complement strand
TCCTTAATGAAATAAGCATGTTGCACAATACCCCCTTAACTTTCTATTGCTACAACTAACTCCAACTTTCTTTCAAATTTAATCCCTCTGTACAACCAAATGCTCAAGTTCAATTTATACTAGTTCTACTATCACATGTGTAATAAATGTAATACATACGCTATAATTACGTATGTTGGAGGTGCGGGTGTTACAATTAGACCCTATCTAATGATGACAATTTTGTCGACTTTTGTACAAAAAAAAGTCCAATGGAAGTAAAAAAAATTCAATGTGTTTCTAGGATAAAACTTTTCATCGAATTTGAACCTTCTGCCATGTACATATTATATAATTTAAATTTATAAAAAGGCCAATGTAAAAGAATAACAAAGGTATTTAGTAAATTTTCTATTAAATAGAGGAGGTAGGAAATTAATAATGATTTATTTTTATTAATAGTTTTCAATCTAGTAACAAACTACAACTAGATTAATTACAAGCGTGCCAAATGGTAAACATCAATTATTGAATTAAATGCACTTTTGACCTAAGTTCTGGTAAAAAAAATGGATCCCTAAACTCCATTATGACAAATTACTTAGATGTAATGTTATAATCGTTAGAATAATTGAAATACAATGACAAGAATTTTGAATTGCACTAATGAACTTTACATACGTTGAATGATTGAAAGAGAAGGATTTAAAATGATGAAGCTATGAAAAACTAAGGCTATAAAAGCAAACTAAAATAGTTTTTAGCTTGAATGTTTGATTGTTTATAGAACTATTTTCCCCTAACGTAGCCTTCAATTCTCAAATTTATGGCTGAAGCGAATATCATTATCTCTTAATTTTTAACATGCACTAGCTACTTCTTAATTTTTCTCTCAACTCTCTCCATTATTGCTATACTTGTAACATCTGTGTCCTTAGGATTTGATTAATAAGATTTAGTAATAGTTAAGATTTAATTAAATATATGGAGTTTTATTTTTGGGAGAATTGGATTTAAAAAGAAATAATTCGAATAAAATTTAATATAGGAAATTTGAATGAAATTGAAAGAAAACAAGAACTAAATTGAAAGGAAAATGTTATGTGAGGATTTATAAAGGAATGAGTAGAATAATAGAGGATGATAAAAAAAAACCTTCTGCAAATAAGAATGCAGAAGCAAAAGAAAGAAAAGGAGAAAGGAACAAAAGAAAGAAAAAAAAGAAGAAGAAGAAGAAGAAGAACAAAAGGCACTGTAACTAGGGTTTCAAGGAATTCAGAAATTGTTGATTTTGAGCTTCTAGTCTTGTGAGCAGTTATCTTTTATTATTTTTCTTTAAGTTTTCAACTTGGAATTTTTGAATTATAATGCTGGAAACTATTATTTTTTATTATAGAAAATAATGCATATGTATGTCCAAATTCATGTTTTAGTGTGTTTAAAAGAATAGAACTTGTATGGTAGTCATTTATGGTATAATTGGTGTAAAAATATGGACTTTTTGGTGGAGTTTCTGTCAACTTTCATTGAAGAATGTGCCTGAGATGCAGTCAGGCGGTGCCTTAACGATCAGGCGATGCCTCAATAGATAGAGATAGTGATTTAATACTAAGGTGACACCTTAGTATTCAGGCAGTACCTCAATACTCAAGCGGCGCCTCAATGGTACTGGGGTGGCGCTTCTATACTGAGGAGGTGCCTCTGTAGCTCCATTCTGTACTATGAATGGATCAAAACATAAACTCAAATTAAAACATATATAAACATACGTGAACATCAGAAATTATATGATTTAACTAAATAATGTAAAATGAAACCTGGTCATTGAAATAAATGAAAGGGAATTCCCGACATATCAGGTAAAGTGTATAAATCCTCAAGTCTCGGATATAGAGACAAAATTTATAATTTAAGTTGTGCTGAACTGAGAATATATGAAATGTAATGTACGAAAGGAAATCAAAGTGATCAATGAATTCCAAATAATAATTGATATTTAACGCTATACTTGAAATTGTAATTTGAAAGTAAAAACGTAAATAATATATATATATATATATATATATATATATATATGAATAAGGAGAGAGATATACATATGTATATGTATCGATATTGTTGAGAGTGAGTTGGCCAACCAAATGATTAATGTTTTTGAGACAGCGCATGGGTTCAGAGGTACCTTTGGGGCGAATCTACATGGTTGATAAGTATGCATATGAAATTACTGAGAAATAATAATATGAAATACAGTCATTGTGGACTGTGTGAAAGTTTTAAGCTGAGATACTGAGTGCTGTGAGAGTTGAATTGTAAATGTATCTTTAAAAGATATAGTATTATGGTAAGATTGTATATTATACAATGAATAGATATATGCATATAAAATGATATGAATGTGAAATGAGTAGCAAGCTCACGAAAGTATAATATGCAATTCAAATAATGCGACAAATGAAATATTTATGAACAATAATTTGGAAAGTTTAATTCTATTGTATATAACGTACGGTGGTACAAGGAATTTTAACTATTTAATCAAAAATAGTTATTGAATTTTAAATATAAAGAAATGAGATGTTAGCAAATTTATCTTTGAAATATTGACAACTTCATTTATTTATTTACCTTTAAGTTCAATTTTATTTATTTATGAACATTTAAGATTGAGTGTTGGATTGTTGCTTTTAAGATTTTTGCTATTGATATCTCTAGCCACTCACTGGGTAATTTTTCTATGGAATTACTCACCACTTAATTTTAAACTATTTTTCAACTTCGGTGTTAGTTTTTGCATAGCTATATACTAGAGATATGGTTGTCCAGTGAACTACCATGACTTATGAAGTCACGGAGGCTGAGAGTTTAGTGAAGTATACCGTGTGTCATGACGTTGATGTTGACCTAACTTTCTGAGTCACAGTTGAGCCCATAGGGATGTAGAGATAGAGAGTCTACATCCTTTTTGGTCTTTTTGCTTCTTGGCCATTCTACACCCTTAGAAATTTTATTGGGATACTTTTTGGATGGTATAAATTGGTGATCTATGGTGGTTTTGGCCTGTGACTGGAGTTCCTCTACATTTAGCACTTTTCACTCGGCTCAGGATCTGACCCTTGAGAGAGATGCCGGAGTATAGATTTTATTGTACTTTAAATTATTTTTATGGCATCTGGTACTCTCATGTATATATTTAATGATGTATATATTTTTAATGAATTTGGATGGATGTTTAGTACTGAGTGCTTATATATATATAGACACATTTATGTTTAAATATATCTTCTTGCCATCAGATTATGATTCTAAAATCATTGAGATTCATTGTTTTTAATTTTTTTTAGTATTCAATATTGGTGGTAATATATTAGAAATGCATATATTCAATTATATGTTGCTAAGAGATTCTTTCTAGTAGTTGAGGTAATATCTCTCATATCGTTAATTCATTAGTTAAGTGTACTAATAGAATTGATGATAGGTAGGGGTGTTACATTTAATTGGTATCAGAGCTCTAGATTATTAGGTTCTATAGACACTAAGAAACATTGTATTTAGTGGATATTAGAAATGATATGAGTTTTGATGGCATGAATTATTAAAAAATATTAATTTTGAAATTTCAGAAAGATGGTAAGAACTAGAGGTGGTTTGATAGGAGGTCATGGTCGTGGTCGAGGTTGAGGTCGTGGTCATGGTAGAGGTAGAGGACGTGGTGTCCAGGATAATAGAGCTGGATTAGTTGAGTTAGCTAACATCTCAACTAAGAGTCGAGCATTTCTATGAGAATCATCTTCGTCATCAGCATCAGTTGGCAATGAGAGAAATGAATTGCATAATGCTTGAATAGGTAGCCTACAAAATAGTTCCGTACCCACTGCTTCTATCTCAATTTTCAAGAATGTGCCTATAAGAGCACAGAATAACTATCTACCGCCACAGCCGACGATGCCAACCAATGTGCGGAATTAGTCAGCACCACCAATGGTACATATAGATGCTACTAATTTAGCACATACCATAGCAACGATAATGTCAGAAAGAGAGAGATATAATAAGCTTAGGGACATTATCGAATATGCCAAGAAGTGTGGTGTATATAACTTTCATGGTACTTTAGACCTTAATCAGGCTCACAAGTGGGTCAAGACCGTGGAGAAGGCCTTTACTACATCGTAGTTAAATGATGAAGAAAAGGTGAATAACATATATGGTCTTATGTTTGACAAAGTTTATGATTGGTTGAGCCAAGTGAGGAATCTCTATGGAGAAGCTTTTCCTTGGCAAGTGTTCAAGGAAGAGTTTGGTAGAGAATATTTAATTGAAACTTTCCAGAAGTAGAGAAAAGCTTCTTTTATAAATTTGGTACAAGGTTCAATGATGATCAGGGAGTATACTGACAAGTTTGAAGATTTGTACCAATATACAAAAGATATATACCCCACGGAGGAGGTAAAGAGTGAGAAGTTTAGGGATGGTGATGAGTGTGAAAAATACTTGTTTTGAGCACTCTATTTTATTTCATATTAGGTTTAGTAGTTGCATGTTTAGTTAGTTTATAAATAATTTAGTTAGTTTTTCTATTTTATTTTAATTATTAGGATTTAGTTGTTTTTATGTTGAATAGATAATTTTTGTTGAGTTTTTGGTTGTAGGATGCATTTGTGATGAGATGGAGATAATACTTGAAGCTATGATAAGATTGGAGATTAAATTTGAAGGCTATCCTCGCTTTAGGTCTACACGCCAATACCAAAATTGAGCATGCTCGTGCCTGGTTCTTGAGTAGAGAAAGTTACAGAGGTGCACGGTTGTGCAAGAATCGTGTACGGCCGTGCCTGACAATGGGACAACATGAGTTAAATTCTTGTACATCCATGCCATTTTCTTGCACACACATGCCTAACTAATGTGGAAGCCAACGAAATGAGGAGTTCAAGCTGAAGAATAGATAGATATAAGCTCATTTTTAAGTTTATGATTAGATAGAGTATGAAGGGTTTTAGATTACCTTTCTCACTAGGTCTTTAGGTCTATAAATAGAACTATTTTAATTTTCATTAAAGATTGATCTTGTTTTAGTTCTTGTTTTGATTTTTTATTCTTTTTGCTTCAGAATACATTTTCATTTGTTTTGTTTTAGTTCATAGTAGAGGAGATACTTAGCTTGAAGTTAGAAGAGAAAGGCTTCCTTACATCATTTGGAAGGGGGTTTTTCTTGTATCAACTCTTTTATTATTCATTATGTTTAGAATTATTTTCATTTCTCCATTGTTTTCTTTTATTTTTAACATGAGTGGCTAGAATCCTTTTTAGGGTTCTTATTCTGAATTGACCATATGCTTATTGTGATTAATGTTAGATTACTAGATCTAATTCATTGGTCATTATTATGCTTAATGTCATTTTAGGACTGATCACCCTAAGATTGAATTAATACTATAGGTTTAATTGAGAGATAGGTTTTGTAGGATTAGGCAATGACCTATTAATTGCATGATTAGTTGAGAGACAGCTAAATGATTAGTATTGATTAAAAGGTTATATTTAAAATTGGAATTAAAAGACATTAGGTTGGTGAGAGCAGTAAAATTAGTGTTAATTAATCTCCAATTAATTATAGATTTATCTGAGAGGAAAACCTATAGTTTCTAAGATCCCTTCAAAATGAGTTAGAAATAGTGTGAACCTAGTTAGTCAATCAATCTTTTGAAATGGTCTAATTGAGAATAAGAATCCTAACTTTTAATATTTATTTGAATTTGAGTTTTTCTTTATTTTGATTTAGTGTTAATTCTTAAAGAATCCAAACTTTATTTTGGTGTCTAAACAAATGAACATAGTTAGTATTTTAGTATTCAATTTACAATCTATATGGGACGATATCTTTATTACTACTTTATACGATTCTGTGCACTTGCAGATTTGTACTCATGAAGTTTTTGGCGCCATTGTCGGGATTGGTAGAATTGATATTGTTAAGAAAATTATGTTGCTTGATTTAGACATTATTTTTAATTTCGCGTTTAATTATGGTATTGCAGGAATTTGTGTTGGTTGATGCACATCACACGAAGTGCAAGCAAATAAGGACTTGAGTTGATACCACTTGATCTGGAGTTAGAGAAGATAGTTCGTAAGAAAAAGAAATAAACAATCATATCAAGACAATCACCAAGCAAAATGGACTTAGGGGATGATGCAAGGAATGACCCACCGAGGCAATAAGTTCTTCAGAATCCTTAGAATGGTAAGAGAACCATGCGAGATTTTATGAGTCCTAATGTGCAAGGTGATCAAACATCAATTGTAAGGCCGGCGGTTGCAGCAAACAACTTTAAAATCAAGCTGGTAATGATCCAAATGATTCAAAATTCACCATTCAATAGGCTACCACATGAGGATTCATTTGGTCATATGACTCGATTCTTGGAGTGTTGTTCTACTTTCAAGATGTATGGTGTAGCCTGATGCAATCTGGTTGATTCTCTTTCTATTTTCTCTTATGGATAGAGCAAAGAGGTGGTTTACAAGTTTGCCATTGAACTCTATCAACACTTAGCAAGAGCTTTACACAGCTTTCTTCAACAAATACTTACCACCTGAAAAAGTGTTAAGGATCATAAATGAGATTAACTCTTTCTTCCAAAGAGATGATGAAATATTCTATGAGTGTTGGGAAAGATTCAAAGACCTTCATAAATAATGCCCGCATTAATTGATTCCTACATGGGATTTGGTGCAATAATTCTATAAAGGAGTAAATCATACGGTTAGAGTCAATATTGATACAGCAGCTAGAGGTACTATCATGTCAAAGACACCAAAAGATGCCTTATATCTCTTTGAAGAAATGGCCAATACACAAAGTTTGTGGTCTAATGAAAGGATCATTACAAAGAAAGCTGGAGCAATAGAAGTGGACAATTTTACCATGTTAAATGCAAAGCTTGATGCTCTGACAAAAAGGATGGACAAAGTGAATGTGAATGCAGTATCTACATTGTCTTCCTCATGTGAACTATGTCAAGGAGGTCATCCTACAATTGAATGTCAAATGATGCAAGGGATGACTACAGAGGGTGTCAACTACATGGGTAACTTCAAAGGACCTCAAAACCAAGTCTATGGTAACACTTACAATCCTAGTTGGAGGAATCATCCAAATTTCTCTTGGAGCAATTAAGGAAATAACCAATGGAGACCACAGGCACCACTAGGATTTGGAGGTCAGAATGCACAATAACCTTAACCTCAGTTTCACCAAGATAAAGGTCTGTCCTCTGGAACTTCAATGGAGAGTAAGATAGAGAAATTCATAGATGTGATGTCATCAAAGATGAGCCAGCAAGATGAAGCTTAAAAGAGAATAGAGCAAATGATCTGAAATCATTCTTCTTCTATTCATAATCTAGAAGTGCAAATGGGACAGCTAGCAAATTCCTTGTCAATAAGGAATTAAGGTGCATTACCGAGTAATACAAAAAAGAATCCAAAGGAGCAAGTGAAGGCTATCACCTTGTGAAGTGGTATAGAGATCCAAACCCCTAAAGCAATAAAGGAATAGGAAGAAAAGAAGAAGGAAGAAGAGCAAGAGCAAGGAAGTGAAGGGGTTGATGCATTAAAAGAACCAGAAGTGAAGGTGGAAAATAAAGCTAAACCGAAAGCACCACCAATTCAACCTTATGAACCTCCAGTACCATATCCACAAAGGTTGAAGAAATAGGAGTATGATCAGCAGTTTGCAAAGTTATTAGAAAGATTCAAGACACTCCATATCAATATGCCCTTATTAGAATGTCTAGCTCAGATGCCAAAGTATGCAAAGTTCTTAAAGGAGTTAATTTCCAACAAGAAGAAGTTATAGGAGTTCGAGACAGTCACACTTACAAAGGAGTGTAGTGCAATCATCTCTAATAAACTTTCTTTAAAACTGAAGCAACCAGGGAGTCTTACTATTTCATGTTCTATTAGGAATTTATCATTTTAAAAATCTTTGTGTGATTCTGGTGCCTTTATTAATCTTATGCCATTATCCATTTACAGGAAATTAGAACTTAGAGAAGCAAGACCAACAAACATCCACTTGCAACTAGCAAATATGACAGTAAAGGAACCAGAGGGCATAGTAGAAGATGTACTAGTAAGGGTTGGAAAATTTATTTTTCTAGTGGACTTTGTCATTCTTGACTTTCAGGAAGATGAAGACGTCCCATTGATCCTTAGTATGCCTTTCCTCTATACTACCAAAGCAGTCATTGATATTTATGATGGAACACTAACTCTAAGGTTAGGTGAGGAAAGTTATAAGCTCAATATCTATCAAGGTATGAAACATTCTTCTGAAAGTGATTTATGCTTTAGAGTTGATGTTTTGGATGAATGTGTGATTGAAGTCCAATGAAGGAGGTTGGTAAATTATGAAGAATTGAAGTATATTGAGAAGTGTATACAGGTACAAACCCCCCCAGATGAAAATTACCTGAAACACCAAACTTTTTTTTCCCAAATCCAGTTACCAAACACTAAACCTACACCACCATCAACCATTAAACCACCAAATGTAGATTTGAAACCTTTACCTCAACATTTGAGGTATACTTTTCTTGGAGAGAACTAAACTTTACCTGTGATTATATCCTCTAAACTTACGCAAGACCAAGAGGAATTACTTGTGAGGATGCTTAAGAGAAGAATAAGAGCAATCGGTTGGCAAATTTCAGATATAAGAGGGATAAGTCCATCTTATTGCATGCACAAAATTCTAATGGAAGAAGGATATAAGCCAACAATTGAAAGGCAAAGGAGGCTCAATCCAAACATGGAAGAAGTAGTAAAGAAAGAGGTGGTTAAACTACTACATGTTGGAATTATTTACCTAATCTCAAACAGTTCATAGGTAAGTCCTATCCAGTGTGTCCCAAAGAAAGGAGGAATGACTGTGGTGGAAAATAAAAAAGGTAAGCAAATTTCAACAAGAGTAGTGACTGGATGGAGAGTATGCATTGACTATAGAAAATTGAATTCAGCTACTAGAAAGGATCACTTTCCACTACCTTTTATTGACCAACTATTGGAGAGGATATCAGCACATGCTTTCTATTGTTTCTTAGATGGCTATTCAGGCTACAATTAGATAGCAATTACTCCAGAAGATCAAGAGAAAATGATATTCACATGTCCCTATGGCACATTTACATATAGAAGGATGCCATTTGGATTATGTAATGCTCTAGCAACCTTCCAAAGGTGCATGATGGCCATATTCACAGACTTGGTAGAAGAGATTATGGATGTGTTCATGGATGACTTCTTAGTTTGTGGAAGCTCTTTTGATGGATGTTTGGAGAATTTGGAGCAGGTTCTTACACGATGTGAAGAGACAAATTTGGTACTGAATTGGGAGAAGTGTCATTTTATGGTAGAGGAAGGAATCATTCATGGACATAAGATTTCAGCACAAAATGTCAAAGGAATTCAAAGATTTCTAAGGCATGCAGGATTCTACTGGCAGTTTATCCAGGATTTTTCAAAAATCTCTAAACCTCTTTGTAAATTACTTGAGAAAGATTCTTCTTTTGACTTTACTAATGATTGTAAATTGACTTTTGATAGGTTGAAAGAAGCATTGATATCGGCTTCTATAGTTGTTTCACCAGATTTGAATCTTCCATTCGAATTAATGTGTGATGCAAGTGATCATGCAATTGGAGCTATACTGAGCCAAAGAAAGGAGAATAAACTTCATGCCATCTATTATGCAAGCTGAACCTTGAATGATGCACAACTCAACTATGCCACAACTGAGAAATATATGCTAGCAGTAATTTTTACTTTTGATAAATTTCGATCTTACTTACTTGGTTCTAAAGTTATTGTGTATACAAATCATGCAGCATTGAAGTACCTCTTGAATAAGAAGGACTCAAAGCCAAGACTCATACGATAGGTACTGCTTTTATAAGAGTTTGACATTAAAATTAAAGACAAGAAGGGATCAGAGAATATTGTAGCTGATCATCTCTCAAGATTAGAGCTAGAGAAAGATGGAGATGAGAAGGAAGAACCTATTCAAGAACTATTTCCAGATGAGATGTTATTAGCAATCTAAAGTTTAAATGCACCATGGTTTGCTAACATCGCTAACTTTATCTCAAGTGGAAAGTTTTCGGAAGAAATCAATAGTCAACAAAGGAAGAAGCTCATTCATGACTCTAATTCTATTTATGGGATGAACCTTATCTTTAGAAGTTATGCAGTGATGGCTTGATAAGAAGATGTGTAGGAGATAAAGAAATTAGTTCAATATTGTACCATTGTCATGGAATGATCAGTAGAGGTCATTTTGGTCCACAAAGAACCGCTGCTAAGGTTCTTGAAGTAGAATTCTATTGGCCTACACTATTCCATGATGCTAGGAAGTGTGTACTCAGTTGTGATACATGTCAAAGAAGTGGAAACATTTCCAAGAAAGATGAAATGCTTCAGGCTGGAATTCTAGAGGTAAAGATATTTGATTTATGGGGCATAGATTTCATGGGGCCATTTTTTGTTTCAGATGGAAATAAGTACATATTTGTTTGTGTTGATTATGTATCCAAATGGGTGGAAGCTCAAGCATGTGTAGTGAATGATGCAAAAGTGGTTTGTAAATTTTTGCAAAGACTTTTTGCTAGGTTTGGGATGCCTCGAGATATCATAAGTGATGGAGAAACACACTTTTGTAATAGAAATATGGAAGAATTGCTAGCTCGTTATGGGGTTAAACACAAAATAGCCACTCCATACCATCCCCAAACAAGTGACCAAGTGGAAGTAAGTAATAGAGAATTAAAGTAGATTCTTGAGAGAACAGTGAGTAAATTAAGAAAAGAATGGGCAAGGAAGTTGGATGATGCTTTATGGGCATACCGAACATCTTATAAGACACCTATTAGAATGTCTCCATATTGGTTGGTCTATGGAAAAGCATGTCATCTTCCTATAGAGATTGAGCATAAGGCTTACTGGGCAATCAAGGCTTTGAATTATAACTGTAAGAAAGCAGCTTAAAAGAGACTTTTGTAGTTGATTAACTTGGAGGAGATAAGAGAGATGGCATACGAAAACTCTAAAATTTATAAAGAACATACAAAGAAGTGGCACGATGCTAAAGTAAAGATTAAGAATTTTTAACAAGGAGACCAAGTGTTGCTATTCAACTCCAGACTCAGATTGTTTCCAGGAAAGCTCAAGAGTAGATGGTCAAGACCATTTATAGTGAGTCAAATTTACCCTTATGGAGCTGTGGAAGTTTGAAACACTCAAGGAGAAAAGTTCAAAGTCAATGGGCAAAGACTGAAAATTTACTATAGAGGCATATTGGAGAATTCTCACCAATTAGCCTTTCTGGCTGATAAAACACCATGAAGATCATGATGGCCTAAGCTCATAGACCTAAAAGAGTACTTCTTGGGGTCTCAACCAAGTTTTCATTTTTTTCATTTTTCTTATTAATTCTTTTAGTCTTTAGTTTTGCAATTTCTAATCATAAGTTCTTTAACTTTATTTTCAGAGAAGAAGCATTGACGGATATCGAAAATTACAAGAGGAGGAGAGTCAAAATAGGAAAGGTAAATATTTTTTATATGGGAATAAAATTTTTGATTATTACATATGTGAATGGGTGATTTTAATGTGTATTGTGTAAATGAACATATTGCGCACCCACACAAACTGGTCAAGCAAGAAGAGAAGCATAAATCCTTAGAACCAGGCATGGCCATGCCATTTTTACGCACAGCCGTGCCTCATTGTATTTGTGCCAGTCGAAAAAATTAAAAAGCAGGCACGGCTGCACTATTATCGCACACGGCCATGCCATCTGGCGGTCAAATTTAGCATTACACATTCTTTTAGGTCTTCAATTAATTCAAATCCCCAATTCCCCATACTTTCCCACTACCCATAACCTTCAAAACGCTTTTTCATCTTCCTAGACTTAAGGTTTCTTAACTTTGACTCCTTTCTCAAATTCTCAAATTCTTTTGCAAGTCCCAAGCTCTTTAATCAATTCCAACACCCTTTTCCTCTTTCCAATTTACAACTCCCTCTTTTCAAAACCATAACCCTCTCTATATAAACCTATCTTCCATTCTTTTCTCTCCACTCTCAATTCATTTTCTCATCTTCTTCTTAAATTTCTCAAGCACAACTTCTTCTCTTTTACATTCTCTACTCTATACCAAAATGGAAAGGGAACCAAGAAGGAAGACAGTTGCTTAAAGGAGAATAAAGAGATGTGGGGGAAGCTCTAGTAATTCCAACCAAAAAGAAAAAAGAATGGTAAGACCCTATCCCCCTAACATTCAATTTGGGCATAAGGGGCAAAGGAACAAGTTTAATCAATTGATGGCTAGACCATTTGTGCCTATGAAATATATGAGTGCATCTTCCCTTCATAGTGTGGGTTTATTAGATAATGTGAACATGTATATCAGTAAGATGGGTTGGGAGGCTTTTGTAATGATGCAACACCCCACTTATGTGATACCTACATGTGAATTTCTATCATTCTTTCAATTTGATGAGAGTGAGGCCATGCTGAGTTTTAGGTTAGACAACCAAGATCATAGCATTGGCCTATTTAAACTTAATGATGTATTTCATTTTCCAAAATATTAAGATGCTATGGTTAATTTTGATAGAGATAAATTTTAGAGAGAAATCACTGGCCAAAGACATGGTATGTATGAGCCTAAGTTAGCCAAGGAATCTAAAATTTGATCACTCACTTTGAGATATCTTCATAGCTCAAGTCACACTCTTTATTTTCTCGGAAGGAAGGGGATTCGGTAGTCACCATTATGGAATTGAATGTCTTATATTGCATGATTAACAATCGCAAGTTGGATGTCTGTCATGTAATAGCATCTAAATTCAAAGATGTGGCAAACAAAAGAGTGGGGGCAATTAAGTTAGGTGGATTGGTGCTTAGCATCACCAATTATTTGGGCTTTGATATCAATAATATGCCCTTCAACAAACTACGGGGTCCTTCTCTCATCAATCTTCATTTGATGGAAGCTATGGGTATGATTGAAATGGGTTGAGAGTGCCTATACTCATTGGTGATCAACCTCAACAGTAAGCAATGCAAGATGGAAAAGAGGAAGAATGAGATATGTATCAAGTCATGCAATGCCTAGACAACTTAGAGCTCCAAGTAGGTATGGTTGATTCTAATATGGGGGAACTTACCTCAATGGAACAAAACATGAACACCAACATCAACATGATCAATCACAACCTTATGGCATATTTTCAAGCTCAAAACTTTTTTCCACCTTCATTTCCTCCACATGATCAAGGGCCAAATCCATGAAAGTTCGAGAACTTGTGTTTGGAAAATTGTATTTATTTTAGTCTTTATTGTGCTTTAGTCTTATGTTTGTTTTAGTTTTGTGCCAATGTTAATGTACTTTGTTTTCATTTGATGCTTTTGAAATGTAATTTATTTTTCATTAATGTTATTGTGTCATGCATAGGCAATTTAGTTAGTTTCGGTGATGGTAATGGATCTTTGTTATAAGAATGAACAACTAAAATGTACCACATTTTTTACTAAGGCACGGTTTTGCCACTTTCATGCATAGCCATGCCTGCTTTGCAAAATGACAGTCCAAAATTTATTAAACCAGGCACAGCCGTGTCACTTGATGTTTGTTCCAGTTAAAAAAGCAGGCATGGTTGCGCCACTTTCGCGCACGGTTGTGCCACCTGATTGAGCCACCATCTAAAAATTTTTAATTTCATACAATGAGGACATTGCATAATTTAAGTGTGGGGGAGGAAAATATAAATTTTTCAATTTGTTTTTTATATTTTTATTTTTATTTTTCTTTGGAATTTATGTTTCTTTTAAATTCCTTTTCTTATTAGGAGTTTTAGATGTCTCTTTTTAATAAAATTTATCTTTTCAATAAAGGATTAGGAGATAGGTTGTTTAGTCCTTATAAACTTCAAATTTTGTTCTTCTATTTATAGGCATAGAATTGCTTTAATTCTCAAAACTTCTACATTCTCTACCCATTTCTCAAATTTTCTGCATCTATATTCTCTGCAATTATTCTTCTTGATACCTAATAATGTCTAGCAATAGTCGGAGGTCAAATGCAAAAGGGAAGGCACCAATGGAGATAAGACCTAAGCCAATGGATCTCAAAAATAAGTATGATGCCTTTTTCCCTATTCTCTCGGATGAAGAAGGTAAGAGATTTTATTCTCTTAGCAAAAGAAATATATGCATGCCTAAATACTTTGATGATCAAATCTTGAAAGACATTAGAATGCATAATTTTGTGAATATTTTGTGTAAAAGGCTAGGCTGGTATAAGTTGAAAATGGTATAATATGATGTGTTTTTAGAATTAACCATTAAATTCTATACTACTTTGAAAATCAAACTTGAAGAGCAGAGAATTTTTTCATGTAGATTCTTTGGAAAAGAATATGATTTTGACTATGAACTCATGACTGAAATATTTGGTTTTACCGAAGGAGGTATTTGTCAACCTCCTTCTGAATTCAACATGAGTGATTTTTGGTTTGAGATTACAAAAGGGGATAGAATAAGTCATGGAGACACAATGGTTAGTGATCTAATTGATAGTCACTCATATTTGCTGATTCATAAATTCATGGTACACACCATCTTTAGTAGGAATGATAGTACAAAGGTTATGCCTGATGAATTATTCTTAATATGATATATGTCTACTAACAATAGGGTGAATAGTACATATCTTGTATTTCGTTCAACGTGGCATATTGTGCAGGGATGAAAACCATTGATGTCTATAGGCCACATTATCACGGGCTTGGCCATACACTTTTTACCAAGGAAACTCGCCCTTTTTAAACCATTGGAACGTGAGATCTTTGATGAGGATTTTCTGGTCAGAGATGAGATCATCATAAATTTGGGAAGGCTAGAGGATGTAGACAATCGAAGATACTATCAGCTGTGTCAAAATGCCTTGAGACATGGAGATGTTCCTCTACCGAAGGTGGTAGAAAATTTTAATAATGTCAATGAAGAGGAGGAAGAATATGTCAGACCTTAATTAGCTCATGAGAATGCAATAGTGAATAAAAAGGAAGGTAAGGCCAAAGCAAGGAAAAAGAATAGAATAGTAAAAAGGAAGAGATTTGAGGAAAGTATTGAGAGAATCGAAAAGAAGATAGAGGATGTGGCAAATCGAACTGATCAAAGGGTTGGTCACATGATTATGGATATGATCTCCAAATTTGAAGTTTATGAGACCATACGAGATGCAAGGATGGACAATTTGATGGCTAAAGTAGAGGAGCTGAAACAATTGATCTCTCAAAACAAAGGAACTAAGGTATTAACAGAGCCATCTGTTAAGATCATAGTTCTAGAGACTTCATCTTCGAATGCATCTGACTAGGGGAGTTTTCTTTCCCTTTTATTTTTTTATTTTTGGTTTGATTTTTTGTTTTGCATTTTAGTTTGTTATTGCATGAATAAAAGACCTTTCACTTAAGTTTTTGAGCCTATTTTTACTAAGAGTTAGTATCATTAGGTGTGTTTTTCTTGAGTAAGTATGTTAATTTCCTTTTAATGCTTTGTTTTGACTATTAAGTTAGAGGAATAATTTGTGATTAAGGATTTTTAAATTTTAATAAACCTAATGCTTACTCCTTCGTTGAGTGATTGAACTGGGATGCTTGATAGTTGAGAAAGATGTTTGTAGGAATTTAAATATTTCATGTAGTTCATATATGCATAGGCACTATATCTAAAACTAATAATAATAATAATAATAAAATATAATAAATAAATAAATTCCTTAAGTGAGATGGAGCATTAAACGCACTCATACATGTACTCTAATGCTCTATAAAGGGTATGAATATCCTAAAGACTTTATTGAGGTATCACATTGAGTAATATGAAAAGGTGGGGGATACTATAATAGGAAAATTATAAAGAATAAATTATATACCTTTTAAGTGTTATTAATGAAAGAACTACTTAAGTGTTAGGGTTTTATGCCTACTTTCATTTTTCTTGGTTGTTAATCATGCTTTTTCATGAATTCAACGAGGGAGTTTTCTTTTCACTTGGTAATTATTATGTTCTTGGTCATGAGTTATTATTTTAATTTTTGGTTTGAAACTTTGTATTAACGGGAGATTAGAATGGTTCCTCAAGTTAAAAACTACTCATGATATTGGTTCTTTATAATAAATGGTTGTTCTCTTATTTTTATTTGAGGACAAGCAAAGGCTCAAGTGTGGGGGAATTTGATGACTGTGAAAAATACTTATTTTGAGCACTCCATTTTCTTGCATATTAGGTTTAGTAGTTGTATGTTTAGTTAGTTTTTAGTTAATTTAGTTAGTTTTACTATTTTATTTTAATTATTAGGATTTAGTTGTTTTTATGTTGAATAGATAATTTTTATTAAGTTTTTGGTTGTAGGATGCATTTGAGATGAGATGGAGATAATACTTGAAGCTAAGATAAGATTGGAGATCAAATTTGAAGGCTATCCTCATTTCAGTTCTGCATGCCCATGCTAAAATCGAGCACGCCCATGCCCGGTTCTTAAGTAGAGAAAGTTACAGAGGTGTATGGTCGTCCAAGAATCATGCACAGCTGTGCCTAACAATGGGACAACATGAGTTAAATTCTTACGTAGCCATACCATTTTCTTACGCACCCGTGCCTGACTGATGTGGCAGCCAATGAAATGAGGAGTTTAAGCTAAAGAATAGAGAGATATAAGCTCATCTTTTAAGCTTATGATTAGATAGAGTTTGAAGGGTTTTAGATTACCTTTCTTACTAGGTCTTTAGGTCTATAAATAGAACCATTTTCATTTTCATTAGAGATTGATCTTGTTTTAGTTCCTATTTTGATTTTCTATTCTTTTTGCTTCAGAATATATTTTATTTATTTTGTTTTAGTTCATAGTAGAGGAGATACTTGGCTTGAAGTAAAAAGAGCAAGGCTTTCTTACATCATTTGGAAGGGGGTTTTTCTTGTATCAACTCTTTTATTATTTATTTTTAACATGAGTGGCTAGAATCCTTTTTAGGGTTCTTATTCTGAATTGACCATATGCTTATTGTGATTAATGTCAGGTTGCTAGATCTAATTCATTGGTCATTATTGTGCTTAATGTCACTTTAGGACTGATCACCTTAATATTGAATTAATACTATAGGTTTAATTGAGAGATAGGTTCTATAGAATTAGGCAATGACCTATTAATTACTTGATTAGTTGAGAGACAGTTAAGTGATTAATATTGATTAAAAAGTTATGTTTAAAATTAGAATTAAAAGACATTAAGTTGGTGAGAGCCAATAAAATTAGTGTTAATTAATCTCTAATTAATTATAGGTTTATCTGAGAGGAAAATCTATGGTTTCTAATATCCCTTCAAAATGAATTAGAAATAGTGTGAACCTAGTTGGTTAATCAATCTTTTAAAATGGTCTAATTGAGAATAAGAATCCTAGCTTTTAATATTTGTTTGAATTTGAGTTTTTCTTTATTTTGATTTAGTGTTAATTCTTAAAGAATCCAAACTTTATTTCGGTGTCTAAACAAATGAACATGGTTAGTATTTCAATATTCAATTTATAATCTATGTGGGATGATATCTTTATTACTCCTTGATACGATTCTATGCACTTACGGATTTATACTCATCAGATGGACTGCATATATCCCTACGAGGAAAGTTTAATTTATATACGGGTACAACCTTTAGATATTGGGTTGAAAAGGCAATGGAGTAGGAGAGATTGGATAGGGAGTTAAAAATAGAAAATCATGCAAAACCCCATTATCAAGAAGGATCAGCGAGGCAACCCTGGAGGGGTAGCAGCAGAAAGAAGTCGAGATTTACCCCTTATTCTCGGAGTAATATGAGAATGGGAGGAAATAATAGGCCACCGGGTAGCCAAATGTCTGTTAGACAACCTATAGCTTTACCTAGGCCTGTTAATTTTGGGAATATTCCAAGATGAGGAGATGTTATGCCTTGGTGTAATGTATGTAGGAAACATCATATGGGCAATTATGGAAGAAGTGGAATTAGGTGTTTCAAGTGTAATAAGATGGAACATTATGCTCGTGAGTGTACTAAGGACATATTAGGAAAACAATTTGTGCAAGGATCTAGTGTGCCTAGAACTGGTAGAGTTGGTAGGCCTCCTATTATATCTAGATCAACCGAAATGCGCAGTGAATCCAATAGATCTCCACAAGCCCAAGAAAGGCTTATTGGACAGGCAAATGTGGCAGAGAATGTGCAGCAAGTAAGAATTTATACGGTAATAGAGCGTGATGCTGAGAATGCACCATATGTGATTAAGGGTACAACTTATATTTGTGATAAGTTAACTTGTATACTGATTGATCCCAGTGCTACATTTTCATTTATATCATCTGCATTTGCTTTGCATAATAAACTCAAACTATTCAATAGGAATGAACATATAGTAGTTAGTATGCCTTTGAGGTTGAGTGTGATTTACGAAACTGTTGTTAAGGATGTCCTAATAAAGATAGGAGAAGATGAAATGAAGTCGGATTTTATACCTTTATCCCTTAGTGAATTTAATGCTATACTAGGCATGGATGGTTTAAGTCAATACCAAGCAAATATAAATTGTTATAAAAAAAATAGTAGTATTTGAGAAAGAAGATGGTAGGAAATTTCATTTTATGGGAAAAAGTAGGAAGGTGCCTACAAAGATTATTTTGGCTATGATGGTTATGAAATATCTTAGGAAAGGATATGAAGCTTATTTAGCTTTTATGATTGATAAAAAGAATGAAGGGTTTGGAAAGTGTACCAGTAGTGAATGAATTTGGATATGTATTTCCAAAGGAGCTGCCAGGATTGCCACCTGAGAGAGAAATGAGTTTGAAATTGAACTATTACCGGGTACAGCACCTATATCACAAGTATCGTATAGGATGGCTTCGGCAAAGTTGAAGGAATTGAAGGTACAACTATAAGAGTTATTAGATAAAGGATTCATTCGACCTAGTTTCTCTCCATAGGGTACACCTATGTTGTTTGTGAAGAAGAAGGATGGATAGTTATGATTATGCATCGACTATAGGCAATTGAATAAGGTTACTGTTAGGAATAAATATCCTCTGCCAAAGATCGAAGATTTATTTGATCAACTACAAGGAGCAGTAGTATTTTCAAAAATAGATTTGAGGTCTGGTTATCATCAATTAAGGATCAAGAAGTTAGATGTTTCAAAAACTTCTTTTAGAATAAGGTATGAACACTATGAATTTTTGGTGATGCCATTTGGGCTAACGAATGCACCATCAGCATTTATGGATTTAATAAACCAAATTTTCAAACCTTATTTGGATAGGTTTGTGATTGTGTTCATTGATGATACTCTAGTATATTCTAAGTCAAAAGAGGAATATAAGGACCATTTGAGAATAGTGTTAGAAATTTTGAGAGATAAGCAGCTATATACAAAGTTCAACAAATGTAGGTTTTGGTTGGATAAGGTGGTATTTTTAGGGCATGTGATATCTACAGAAGGAATATATGTTAATCCTAATAAAATTGTTGCTATATTAAATTGGGAACCACCTAAGAATGTGACTGAAGTTCGAAGCTTCTTAGGTTTGACTGGTTATTACAGGAGATTTGTGTGAGATTTATCAATTATTGCATCACCAATGACAAAATTATTAAGAAAGAGTGTGAAGTTTATTTGGACTCCTGAGTGCCAACAAAGCTTTAAGATTTTGAAAGAGAGGTTGACTTCTGCACCTGTGCTATCATTACCTATTGATGGGGGTAAATATGTGGTGTATAGTGATGCTTTAAAACAAGGACTAGGTTATGTGTTGATGCAAGATGGTAAAGTAATTGCCTATACATCATGATAACTGAGATTGCATAAGTAAAACTATCCCACACATGACTTGGAATTGGCAGCAGTGGTGTTGCACAAAAAATGTAGAGGCACTATCTTTATAGCGAAATGTGCTAAATCTTTACGGACCATAAAATTCTTAAAGACATTCTAATTCAAAAGGAATTAAATTTAAGACAAAGGAAATGGGTGGAGTTATTAAAAGATTATAACTGTACCATTGAGTATCACCCTAGTAAAGCAAATGTGGTGGCAGATAAACTCAATCAGAAATTGACTAGAAATCTACACTATATTTGTGCTATAAAAGTGCCATTGTTAGTAGAATTAAGGCAATTAAATGTCGAGTTTAGTATGGATAGTTCATATGGCATTTTGGCTACACTAAAAGTAAGACCACTGTCAATGGAAAGGATTATATAGGCACAAAAGACATATGATAAAGTAGGAAAGTAGTATGAGGATATTAAGAATGGAAGGAATAAAGATATGACTTGTGATGGAGAAGGAGTAACAAGGATGGGAAAAAGAATGTACGTGCCAGATAAGGGTGAACTAAAAACAAAAATTTTAGAAAAAGCACATTATTTTGCCTATGCTATACATTTGGGTAGCACCAAGATGTATAGAAATTTAAAAGAGTATTATTGGTAGAAGGGAATAAAGAAGGACATAGCGGATTATGCTTCCAAATATCTAACTTGTCAGCAAGTTAAGGCTGAGCACAAACATCTAGCTAGGTTGTTGTAAGCTTTGCCAATACCAAAATGGAAATGGGAACATATAACTATGGATTTTGTAGTTAGATTGCCAATAACCCAAAAAAGAAATGATGTAGTATGGGTGATTGTTGATAGATTGGCTAAGTCAGCACATTTCTTACCAATCAGGATTAGTTATAGTTTGAGTAAGTTAGCAGAGTTATATATTAAGGAAGTAATAAGGTTACATGGTACACCAATGTCGATTGTATCTAATTGTGATCCGAGGTTTACCTCATGATTCTGGCCTAGTTTACAGGATGCTTTAGGCACTATATTGAGGTTCAGTACTGCCTTTCACCCCTAGATTGATAGACAATCTGAGAGGATAATACAAATATTAGAGGATATGCTGAGAGCCAGTGCCTTAGATTTTGGTGGAAATTGGGATAAACAAGTGCCTTTAATGGAATTTGTTTATAATAATAGTTATCAAAGTAGTTTGGATATGGCACCGTTTGAGGCTCTGTATGGTAGGGTGACAAAGTATTTTTAAAGATATCTCTATGGAAGGGTGTAATAAGGTTTGGCAAACATAGGAAATTGAGTCCAACATTTATCGGGCCATATGAAGTAGTTGAGCGTATTGGACCAGTAGTCTATCGAATAGTCCTACCACCTAAATTAGAGGGAGTGCATGATGTATTTCATGTATCAATGTTGAGATATCACAGTAATCCTACTCATAGTTTGCAAGAACAGCCTGTGGAATTAAAAGAAAATTCGAGTTATGAGGAAGTTCCAGTGGCTATTTTAGCAAGGGATCAAAAAGTGTTAAGAAATAAAGTTATTCTATTAGTCAAGGTGCTATGGAAAAATCATTCCCAAGAGGAAGCTACTTGGGATCGAGAAGAGGATATTAGACAACAATATCCAAATCTTTTATAACTTAAATAAGAACTTGTATAAATTTCAAGGATGAAATTTCTTTTCAGAGGGGAAGAATTGTAACATGTGTGTCCCTAGGATTTGATTAATGAGATTTAGTAATAGTTAAGATTTAATTAAATATGTGGAGTTTATTTTTAGGAGAATTGGACTTAAAAAGAAATAATTAAAATAAAATTTAATATAAGAAATTTGGATGAAATTAAAAGAAAATAAGGACTAAATTGAAAGGAAAAGGTTATGTGAGGATTTATGAGGAATGAGTAGAAAAATGGAGGATGAAAAAAAAACAAAGCTTCTGCGATTAAGAATGCAAAAGCAAAAGAAAGAAAGGGAGAAAGGAACGAAAGAAAGAAAGAAAAATAAGAAGAAGAAGAATAAAAGGCACTACAGTTAGGGTTTCAAGGAATTCAGAAATTGTTAATTTTGAGCTTCTAGTCTTATGAGTGGTTATCTTTTATTATTTTTCTTTATGTTTTCAACTTGGAATTTTTAAGTTATAATGCTGGAAACTATTGTTTTTTATTATAGAAAATAATGCATATGTATATCCAAATTCATGTTTTAGTGTGTTTAAAAGAATGGAACTTGCATGGTAGTCATTTATGGTATAATTAGTGTAAAAATATGGACTTTTTAATGGAGTCTCTGTCAACTTTTATTGCAGAACGCGCTTGAGATGTATTTAGGCGATTCAGACATTGCCTAAACGATCAAGCGACACCTAAGTAGCATTCAGGCGACACCTTAATGGATAGAGACGGCACCTCAGTACTAAGGCAATGCCTCAGTACTCAGGCGGCGCCTTAATGGTGCTGGGGCGGCACCTCTGTACTGAGGAGGTACCTCTGTAGCTCTATTATGCACTATAAATGGATCAAAACATAAACTTTGGAACATAAACTCAAGCCAAAATATGTATAAACATATGTGAACATCAGAAATTATATGACTTAACTAAATAAGGTAAAATGAAACCTGGTTATTGAAATAAAGTGAAAGGGAATCCCCGACATATCGGGTAAAGGGTATAAATCCTCAAGTCTCAGATATAGAGACTAAATTTATAATTTAAGTTGTGCTAAACTGAGAACATATGAAATGTAAAGTATGAAAGGAAATCAAAGCAATCAATGAATTCCAAATAATAATTGATATTTAACATTGTAATTGAAATTATAATATGAAGTTAAAAACGTAAATATTATATATATGAATAAAGAGAGAGATATACATATGTATTTGTATTGATATTATTCAGAGTGAGTTGGTCAACCAAATGATAAATGTCTTTGGGACAGCGCATGGGTTTAGAGGTACTTTTGGGGCGAATCCATGTGGTTGACAAGTATACATACAAAAATACTGAGAAATGATGATATGAAATACGGTTAGTGTGGACTGTCTGAAAGTTTTGAGCTGAGATGCTGAATGTTGTGAGTGTTGAATTGTAAATGTATCTTTGAGAGTTATAGTATTATGGTGAGATTGTATATTATACAATGAATAAATATATACATATAAAAAGATGTGAACGTGAAATAATCTAGCAAGCTCACGAAAGTATAATATATAATTCAAAGAATGCGACAAATGAAATATTTATGAATAATAATTTGGAAAGTTTAACTCCATTGTATATAATGTATGGTGTTATGAGAAATTTTAACTATTTAATAAAAAATAGTTATTGAATTTTAAATATAAAGAAATGAAATGTTAGCGAATTTATCTTTGAAATATTGATAACTTCATTTATTTATTTACTTTTAAGTTCAATTTCATTTATTTATGACCATTAAATATTGAATGTTGGATTGTTGCTTTTAAAATTTTTACTATTGATATCTCTAGCCACTCACTGGGTAATTACTCACCACTTTATTTTAAACTATTTTTTAGCTTAGGTGTTAGTATTTGCATAGCTATATACTAGAGATATAGCCATCCATTGGACCACTATGACTTATGAAGTCATGGAGGCCGAGAGTTTAGTGAAGTATACCATGTGTTATGACGTTGATACTGACCTGACTTTCTGAGTCACAGTTGAGCCCATAGGGGCGTCGGTCCGTATGTCCACTATCCGTGAGGAGTACCTTAATAGTATTTGCACCACCTTTTGGGTATTTTATGAGACCACCACAGACGTCCAGGTCACTCTAACTTGGGTGTGATATAGAGATAGAGAGTCTATATCCTTTTTGATCTTTTTGCTTCTTGGCCATCCTGCACCTTTAGAGCTTTTATTGGGATACTTTTTGGATGGCATGGATGGGTGATCTATAGTGGTTTTGGCATGTGACTGGAGTTTCTCTACATCCACCACTTTTCAGTCGGATTAGGATCCGACCCCTGAGAGAGATGCTGGAGTATAGATTTTATTGTACTTTAAATTATTTTTATAGCATCTGGTACTCTCATGTATATATTTAATGATGTATACATTTTTAATGAATTTAGATGGATGTTTAGTACTGAGTGCTTATATATATATAGACATATTTATGTTTAAGTATATCTCCTTGCCATCAGATTATGATTCTAGAATGATTAAGATTCATTGATTTTAATTTTTTTTAGTATTGATTATGGGTGGTAATATATTAGAAATGCATATATTCAATTATATGTTGTTAAGAGATTCTTTCTGGTAGTTAAGGTAACATCTCTTCTATCATTAATTTATTAGTTAAGTGTACTAGTGGAATTAATAATAAATAGGGGTGTTACAATACTGTTGCAATTTTAAAGGAAATAGTTTTACTTCCTTCCTACTTCTTTTAATGTGCTTCATTAGAATTTTGACTAAGTCTAGTTAATTAGGAGTGGATTTTACTTGGGCTCATGGGCTTCTTCAGACTTTTGCCTTGGCCCGTTACAAAATCTTAGCGTAAACAATAACTGTATGTAGGTTAGATATATATCTAATCCATATGCACATATATATCCATTTCTAAAGTTGAATCCACAAAAAGGCAAAATAAGGTCTTTGTTTGAATTTTCAATATAAGATAAATGGTTTTGAAAACATTAAGAACCCAAGTTAAATAAAAAAAAATGGCTCAACAATAGTGAAGGGTAAGCAAAAAGAGCATTCACTTCCAGCTTCATTCTCTTCACCAAATCTAATAAAATTTAAACCTATATCATTCTCAATTTTAAAGAACACTTCTCCTTTCCCTTTTATTTTTTCAATTTCAAATTTTCAAAATTCTTTTAAGTTGTGCAATATAAATGATCACACTCCTTTTGAAATTTAAACTCATCAAGAAATCCTAATTACTTCTGCTTCCCTTATCTTTGGTGCCATTTCAAATTCAAATACTATCCAACTGAAAGATAAATCACCAATTCAACAAACCCATAATATAAGAAATAAATCACCAATTCAATAAACCCATAACTTTATTTCATTTTACAATCTACTTTACTCTTTTACTCCCTCAATTTAAACACCATCCCTCTCTAAAATGTGCTATTGGAAAGTATACCCACCTTTTGCTAGTGAGAAGATCAACGATGAGCCTCATTATTTGCCTTGAAATATTTATGCTCTAACAATTCTCAACACAACAACTTTTCCTTTTATCTCATCATCACCCATCAAATATTTCTTCCTTTTATCTATTTTCTTCTTTGTAAAAAATCGATCGAAGCTAAACCAAAGCAAAGGAGGTGTGATTCTTCTCACCTTTCACATACAATATGTTATCTTAATTATTTCCACTACTAATTTCTCTATTTGAAGTTTTTTTTTTAAAAAAAATACTATTTATTTTGCTTAAAGAATGTTGAATATTTTGGTTTTATTTTCTCAAGAAGAGTTTTTATGAGAAAATCTAAAGAAAATAAAGTTAGATTTTTGCTTTGTCAATCTAGGCTCAAAATTGAGAATTTTATTAAGTTTTTTTATTGGTATAATTTTTGGTCTTTCTTAGGTGGTAAAAATAATATTTTTGACCATTTTCGATCAAAATTAGATTTTGGGCCAAAAAAATCTTTTCTTTGCAATTTATAGAACCTTTCTAGAATTTTTTTTTATAAAAATTATAATTTTGTGCAATTGGAATTTTTTTTTATACATGTTTGTGTTATTTTACAATTATCACTTCATCACTTGCTTTCTTTTATATTTTGTAGCCATCATGTCCTCAGCACCTTTGAAGTAATTTTCTCAACCTAAGAGTCCATCCACCACTTTTTTGGCAACTGAGATGAAGTACATTTTACCTCAATTTACATTTTACTTCAGCACTATTTCCTTACTCATGATACATCATTTTATAAGGGCTAATGTCTCTAAGATCTCCCAATCATCAAACTAAAGAAGATTTTAGAACCACTGCTCATTGGAAATTGTTAGGGTTATTTTTAAAATCCTGATGGCTAATGATAAAAACTTGAAAACATTTCACCACTACAAGAGATTAAGCTAAGGGAACAACTTTTAAACCATTTTAGAACCATTCAAAACCCTAAAATCTTATAACCTTTCGAGTAATGCATTAATATTATTGAGAAATTAATATTGAGTAAATGTTATTTAAATTAATATTGAGTAAATGTTATTTAAATTAATTAATAAATACAATATTAAAAACTAACCAAATCCAACTGAGCCATTTTATTGAACCCTAAGTGTGTGAGGGAAGGGGTTTAGACTATTTATTAAAGGGAGATCCCCTATGGATGGTGTTTCTTAAGTTAATAAGTCGAGTCCTGAAAATGAGCTCTTGTAGGTTAGTTTATGGTGTATTTTTACCTTATTTATGTCATAAGAGCTTTGGTTTAATCTTAGAAAGCTTTGAGAAAAAAATAAAACCTTGGTCAACCGTACTTTCCAAGAATCAAATCAAGGTTCCAAGGCCAAACTAAGGCCTCAAAATGTTAAATAAAGCATTAACATGTTCGTAGGATCCTTTTAGCAAAAAGACAAAATTTTGACCTCCAATGGTCAAAGCGAGTCTCACTTGTGTTCTTCATTTTCAGCTATGAAAATAAGGCACATTTCTCTAGATTGATCACCAAGTAAATAATAATTAATTTTGAAATATTCTACGCCATGTGTCATGTGTTGAGACAAAGTGCATATTCTTTGTCTTTTTAACCCTTTAATGATGTAATGAAATTACATCATATGCCATTAAGTCATTTGTTTATACATAGTAGGTCTTAAGAAGCATTTTGGAAGAGAGTGCACAATCATAAGAAAGAGAAAATTCATTCTTTGAATTAAAGAGAGAAAATTAGAGAGAAAATGAAAAACCTACCCTAGACTCTACCCAATTCTACTCTCATCTTATTCTAATTTTAATCACTCTCAAAACCACTCTTAAATTAGTAACCTAAAACCTTTCCAAACACTTTAAAATATAATCAAATCAAATCCAAGCCTAAATACACATACATAAATTCCTTTTTGAATCTTTGATTTAATCTCTTACTTTGGATGAGTTTCAATCGAATGATCTTTAGTGATATCTAAGGCTAAACACTTTCATAAATGCATCCTTATCTTCTTTGGTCTTTAGTTGAGGTCTTGGGGCTTGTTTTAATTTAGTTTTTAATTAAAAAAATAATTTTTTCTTGGCTTCAGCTGGTTGTACATCCTCTAAGGCCGGCTGTTCTAGCTTGCAAGGTCGATTATCCAACTTGCAAAACTGGCTATCCAGAGCCAAATTGTATAGTTTTTATTTTTATTTTTTTGTATAAAATGAGTCCAAAGATGGATTTAGAGGCCACTAAAACCTTTGGGACAATGGTTTTGCTTTACAAATACAACCCCTAAATACCTAGGATGATTTGGAAATGAATCATTTTCCTTTTTTTCATTTCAAATTTTTTATTTTAATATTTAAAATTTTTTTAATGTGTTCTATGATATTATTATAAGTTTATAATCAATCTGAAGTATCTTGATTACTTTTGGTTGATGATCTAAAGCTTGTAACATGTCTTGTGTCTTCATTGCTTGTGTGTGCTTTGTGTGTGACTAACCATTGTTTCTATATATGTTTAATGATGCATCTTTCATTACTGCATCTTCTATTTGCATTTTCATGTACTTGATTGTATATCATATGCTTGATTGCATATCACTACCATGTGATTGTTTCATTCTTTAGCAATTTTAGGAGCATTCTTGTATGCACTCCAGATTACATCACTATCATTTTTGCATATATTCCAAATTTTACATTCATATTGCATTTACCCCAAATTGTATCATGCATCATTTGCATTTATGTGCACTTTAGAATTAATGTTTCTTGAACTATAAAATATCAAGCGCATCGAATGCTAAAATTTAATTCAAATCCTTAGATAAAGAGGAAAAATTATACTCAACCCACTTTTATGTATATATATAATACAATTTGATTCAACCCATTTTTATCCCTTACTTACTATTTTAAAAATTATGTTTTAAATTTAAAGTTTTTTTTTACTCACCACGAACTGTTTCTTTAATTTTTTAGTCTCAATATTTTCTTTTATTTTGGTTTTTTTTTTTTTGTAATTTGATTCTCAATGACGAGTATGTCCTTTTTTTTTTTTTTGATTTGGTGTTTGAATAATGGACTTGGATGCTTAATCTTAGATGCTTTTAGCTTAAAACATGTGCTGATTTTTTTATAAATTGGAGGTATAAATTAAGGGTTAATTACAATAAACCTCCTCTATTTTATCATATATACAATACTATTATCTCTTGCCATTTAAAAAATATATATTTTTGTTCTTTATTTTTGCAAAACTCTACTATTTACCAATTCCATCAAAATTGCCATTAACTAAGAAGAAATTATCAAAATAATCTTTGAAGTAAAAACTATTTGCCCCCTCTATTTAACTATATCATACTGTTTGCCTCCAAATATTTAAAATATATATTCTTATTATTAAACTAATTTTTTATTAGATTTTATGTTAAAATTACCCTTAATTGACTATAAAATGATAAATATATTCTTTAATAAAAATATAAAATATCTAATCTTGAATTTAATTTATTTAAATTTTAATTGAATGCCAATTAATTACTCTTAACCTTAAAAGTTATGTACTTAAATATTAACTTAAAGTATTTAAGTTTTATAAATAATTTAGTCAAATAAATTTACTTTTTGACTTCAAATTTTAATTTTTTATTTGAATTATTAGTTTAAATTATTGTATATATAAATTGTATTTATGAAATAAACATAATAATGTAAAGTAATTTAATTCATATACCTAACAATTTAAAATAACAATTCAAAAGAAACTAGATTTTGAATTAAAAAGAGAATTTACTTGATTAAATTTTTTATGCATCATAAATATTTTAAGTTAATATTTAAGTAGAGATATTTTAAAATTAATTGTAATTAATTGGTAATTAATTAAAATTTTAATCATATTAATGTTAAAATTAGACATTTTATATTTTTATTTAAAGGATATAATTATCATTTTGTAATTAAATTCTAGTAAAAATTAGTTATATATATATATATATATATATATATATATATATATATATATATAAGGAGGTAAATAATGTAATATAATCAAATAGAAGAACCAAATAGTATTTATTTCAAAGACTATTTTGGTAATTTCTTGTCAATTGATTATAATTTAAACAAAAGGAGTAAGCAGTATCATTCTGCAAAAACAAAAGGAAAAGTATGTAAATTTTTAAATGTCAATTAGCAACTAGTATAACATAGTAAAATAGAGGAGGTATATTGTAATTAACTCATAAATTAATTGAAAGAAAAGTTATTAAAAAAACTATTGAATTAGGGTCATATAGTCAATTAGGGCCTTAAAGAAAAGTTATTTAAACTTAATTTGAACATGATTTGGTTAATCAAACCATTGAGTAAAGTTTTAAATTAAACTGCTACAAATATTTGTAATCATAACTAAATTAATTATATTGGTAATTTAAATAATCGATTAACTAATTAAATTGATTTGATTATTTGGAATCTTTTATTGTTTCATATATAATAATTTTTGTTGCATGTGGTATTAAATTTAGCATAATTACTACATGCATCTTGTTTAAAAAAAATAAAAGAACAATTTTGTCCATAAATCAAAATTTACATTCTAGCAATAAAATTTAAAAATAATTATATTAGCAAAAATTAAAATATTTTGAGCTTTATTTTTTATTAATTAAATATCCAATAATTTTTTACCCAAGTTTTAGGTGATGGAGTCACTCATCTTTTATCACCATGGATTATATATATGAAAATTTTCATTTGTACTTTTAATTTTAAAGTTATTTTATAATACTTATAATTTAGACCAACAAAGTAAATTTTTTATAGGGATAGGTACAATTTTGATCCATATGGTTTCGCCTTTTGGTAAAACTAGTTGTGTATAATTTTTTTTAATATTTAAATACCCCGTGTTTCATATTATTTTACACTTTAGTATCCTTATAACTAATATCATCATATTTATGAGAAAATATTGATATAGTATTTGTAATACTCCACCCCAATGTATCCCACCAGAATACCCATCCAATAGGACTACAGTAGAGAGAGACATTATCTGAAGGATATCTAAAAGGAATCTCTTATTAACGTATGCTATTATAATTATATTATCTTAAATACTAATAAGGAATAGTCATATAGATATAACTCCAAATCATTAAGTTGATAACAAGTGAAATATTATAATATAAGATAATAATTACATAAATATATAAGTGTCTTATCACCTTTAAAATATTATTATACATAAACTACAAGAGTACGGGTTATCATACAAATAAATAGAAAATATAATATATAATAAACTCCGATAACCCTCTCTCTCATGTCCGAACCCCAGCCGATTGTAGGGGTGCATCTAGAGACCTGCACCACTCCAGCCTAAGCCTCAACTCATTACCCAATTATCAGGTAAAAAGGACATAAACAGCTCCAAAAGTATGGCCCGACATCATAACAAAAAGACAAAAGGATCATCCTCCTCCAATAACTCATATCCAAGTCAAAGTGACATGAACATCAGTAGAGCTCTCATAGAGGATCCTGATAGTGGTGCATACACTCACCAGATAATCCTCTCTAATAACTGATAAATGGACTAAAGCTCTGAAAGGTAATTAAGCATCTACATCATTGCAAATCACATATCTCACTAGTGTCTCTACCTCAGTCACCTCGTAGGTTATCGTAGTCCACTGCATTGCCATTTTATAAAGCTATATTATATAACTACAATACTGACATACTGGAAAAATGAAAGAATGCAAGTATGAGTAATTTTGTAAGGAAATTACCAGTGAGTGTAAAAGCAATAACGAGATAGATCAACACAATAAGGAGCACTCAAAGATATATATAACAATCGATGAATAATAATTTGAAAAGAATACATAGAGTGCTTGGGTAGAATTAAGTATTTTAATATCAATGTATTACACTTCATCATAACTTTATCATTAATCTTGATGTATGGTCTATACATATAAGATTTGAGTTCTCGTAATATAACCTTTCTATTGAATGAAAGTATAGTTCACTTTCTCGATTCTCTGTTCTAGTATTACAATTCATCACATTCTTTGCTAATTTTGATCAACAAGATTTTTGTTCTGTATGCTATACTTTTTTAAGCATTCAAGCTTTGTTTCATGAAATTTAAATGATTTCGTATAAGATTTGTTGAATATTCTTGGGATTACAAGAAACTTTCTTTGATTGAGAATATCTTTCCTTGTTCGATAGCTAAGATATTTTTTCCTATTTTATTTTATTTTATTCTCATATATTTGTTAAGAGATATTTTTCCTTTCTTTTATTGTAAAAGTTTACACTTGTATATAAATAGAGTTTAACCCCTTGTGAGTATAATAACTTTTCAGAACTTTTATGTTCATGGTATCAGAGCCAGTCTAAGGTTTATTTTAAAACAATCACATATTTGTTGTTCTTTAGGCCTTCATCACCACCCCTTACATTGTAGCTCTTTGTTCTTATCTATTGGCCTTTATCGCCACCCTTGCCTCTTCTTGTTTGATTCTTGTTCTTTTTATTAGTTTAAAGATGTTTGAAATCTTTGAAATAAGTTCAAATCCTACTGTCCAGAAAGCTACCTTACTTGAACCATCAAAGAACCATACTTCAAATGAACTTCAGAATATGGGGTTTCAGTTAAATGGTCAAAATTACTTGTAATGGGCTAGAATTATAAAACTTACCCTCAAAAGAAAGGATAAACTCAATTATATTTTTGAAGAAGCGCCCAATATAGAAGATCCTAAATTCAAAGCATAGGATATTAAATATATTGTCATTATGACATGGATGTTGAATTCCATATAGCTAGATATAAGCCATAGTTACATATTACTTAAATTCAACTAAGGACACTTTACTACAGTTCTAAGACTGAGAAAAAAAATTAGGTGTTTGATTTTTTAGCAGGCTTAAATGCTGAATTCAATTAGGTTCAAATCCAAATCCTGGGGAAGGAAAAACTGCCCTTTGCTATTATTCATAGAGAAGAGAACATGCAGTTGGTAATGCTAGAAACTAATTTTACAGTTGTTGATTCTTTTATGGTTGCTAGCAAAGGTAATATTAAACATAACAAACAAAGAAGTAAGAATAAAGGGGAGCTAAATAAACCATCCTCTCATGATGATCTTTGGTGCACTCATTGTAAAAAACCATACCACTAGAGATACTTGCTTTAAGTTGCATAGAAAAGAATAAGTGTTAAGCAGAATAAGAAGTCAAGCAAATATGACAACAAATGAGGTTGATTCCCAAGAGTCCTCTAATGAAAACAAATGATTGGTTAAAGGATTAAATAATGAAAAAATTGTAAAAACTGAAGAGCTTCTTGGAGACCTTATCATCTAGTTTATGCTCTTTGGCTCAATCAGGTAAGAGTTTGATTATTAATTCTTTAAATGTATATAGTAGAGTTACCTCATATTCTTGGATAGTTGATTCAAATGCAATTGATCATATGACCTATAATTCTAATTTTTTGATACATATAAGCCTTGTTTGAATAAGAAATCAATCACCATTGCTGATCGAAAAAATATGGCATTTGTTGGTTATGGTAATATCACTCTGTCACCTTTTTTTTGAAAAATGCTCTCCATATACTTAATCTTACTAACAACCTTATTTCCATCCACCAACTCACTAAGTCTCTAAATTACCTTACAATTTTTTATCTTAATCATTGTGTATTGTAAGAACGGAACTTGGGGGAGATAATTGGATGGGCTAGAGAGCAAAATGGTCTATACTACCATGAGAAAAAAGGCATACCTAAAATTAAAGAAACTCGATTAGTCTACAAGTATTCTTCTGGTTCATCTATTTCCACTAGAATTTGGCTTGAACATTATAGGTTTAGCCACCCCCCCCCCTCTATTTTTGCTAAACATTATGTTTCCCTCCTTGTTTAATAATGTTGATGTTAGTGTTTTTCATTATGAAGTTTATGAGCTTTCAAAACATCATCGAGTGCCATTTCCAATTACTAATAAAAGTTCTTCTTAGCCCTTTTCTTTGATTCACACTAATGTGTGAGGACCTTTCAAAATTCCCAATGTAAATAGGGCACATTGGTTTATTTGTTTTATAGATGATTGTACTAATATTACATGGCTTTATCTTATGAAAAATAAATTTGAAGTTTGTTCCATTATTCCTTCATTCCATAAATTAATTCACTCTCAATTTGGTGTTTCCTTCTAATGAATAAGGTCTGATAATATGAAAGAGTACTTCAATCACATTCTTAATTCTTTCTTTGATAAGGAAGTAATTGTTCATGAGTCTGTATGTGTTGATACCCCACAATAAAATGGAATTAAAAAAAGAAAAAATAGATATCTTTTTAATGTCACTGGATCCCTTTTTTCCAAATGAATGTCTCGAAATGTTTTTGGGGTAAAGCAAGGTTCCTCATTGCATATCTCATGGGTTCCCTACCCCTAAGGTATTTGGTTGTATTGCATTTGTGCACATTCATAAATAGTTTCGAAGTAAACTTGATCCCCAAGATTAAAAGTGTGTATTTCTTGGGTATTCAAATAGCCAAAAGGGTTATAAGTGTTACCATCCACCTTTCAAGAAATTTTTTATTTTCATGGATGTAGCGTTTTGTAAGTATATTCCTTATTTCTTATTTTCCAGCTCTCATTGTCAGGGAGGGAGTAAGAATGATGATAATAGAGATCATGTAGGCTTTTTTGAATTAGGTCAGTCAGATATTAAAAGACCACTAATAATTGACACGCAAAGACCACCAATACTTGATTCATTTACTTCAACTATTCCACCTGATTCATCTACTTCAACTGCTCCATCTGATTTACTACCTTTTAAAGGATCTATTACTACCATTGAAAAAGAAAATAGATCAATCGAGCCAAAAACAAAAAAAAAATGGAAAGAAACGCCTTTAATGTACTCAAGAAAGAATTAGGTTGAATCAATCCTAATGCAAATCCAATCACTTGAATCGATTTTAGTAACTAAGACATAAGAAAATCCAACAGGTATTTCTTCCACTTTTCTTTCTAATATTATTTATGATTTGAACTTACCAATAGCTCTAAGAAAGGGAACTAGGAATTACACCAAACATCCTATTTCCCACTTTATCTCTTATTACATATTGTCACCTAAACACAAAGTTTTCCTTACATTTATCAACTCCATAGAAATTCTGAGAACTATATAGGATGCATTGAAGGATAGGGATTAGACTCAAGCCATGAAAGAGGACATAAGTGCACTGGAAAAGAATAAAATATAGGACATCATTGTAAAACCAATGGGAATAAATCCAGTTAGATGTAGATGGGTGTTCACTTTGAAATACAGGGCTAATGGATCACTGGAAACATATAAGGCAAGATTAGTTGCAAAAGGGCATACATAGAAATATGGAATATACTACTTTGAGACCTTTGCACCGGTGGCTAAGATGAACACAGTTAGAATTCTATTAGCACTAATAGCACACTTTAATTGGTATTCATAAAAATTTGATGTTAAAATTGCATTTTTACATAGAGATCTAAAATAGGTGGTATTCATGGAGTTGCCACCAGGCTTCAATGAAAACTTTGGGGATAAAAGGGTTTATCACCTTAGAAAAGCGCTCTATAGCTTAAAACAATCACTATATGCTTGGTTTGAAAGGTTTACAAAGGCTATGTAAAGAATGAATTATAGATAAAGTAGAGGAGACTATACTCTTTTTATTAAACATTTAGCTAAATGGGAAGTAACTACACTCCTAGTGTATGTAGATGACATAATTATTACTAGAAATGACTTGGTTGAAAGGGAGAAGCTCAAGAATTTGAAATCAAAGATCTTAGAAGACTTGAGTATTTTTTGAATATTTAGGTATGTTATTCAAAAGAAGGAATTTTTCTTTCTCAACGAAAGTATATCCTATATTTACTTAAAGAAATTAGTTACCTTGGAAGCAAACCAGTTGATACTCTAATTGAACGGGATCATCGTTTACAAAAAAAAGAAGGAGAGGCAATCAAAAAAGGTAGATATCAAAGGTTAGTAGGAAGGTTGATTTATTTATCCCATACAAGACCTAATATTGCATATGCAGTAAGTGTAGTCAACCAGTTTATGCATGATTTAGGTAGAGAATATATGCAAGCAATTCAAAGAATCCTCCACTATTTAAAGTCTACACCTAAAAAAGGAATTTTATTTTATCCAAACATTGAACTCACAATTAAAGGCTATACAGATGCAGATTATAGAGGTTCATTAAGTAATAGAAGATCTACCACAGGTTATTGTACATTTCTTGGAGACAATCTTATGACTTGGAGAAGTAAGAAATAGTATGTGGTGTCAAGATCAAATACTAAAGCAGAATTCAGGGCCATGGCCCTTGGAATATGTGAACTATTATAGATTAAGATCATCCTAAGATGACTTAAAAATTAAAAGAGATGAAAATAAAAAATTGTATTATGATAATAAATCTGCAATCAGTATTGCACACAACCATTTGTAACATGATAGAACTAAACATATAAAGATTGACAGACATTTCATAAAAGAAAAACTTGAAGTCGGTATTATAAGTATCCCCTACATCAAATCAGAACAGACTGCTAATGTCCTAACTAAGGGACTGCCCATTAAGAAGTTTTAAGAATTAACTAGCAAGCTGGGAATAGCAAACATACATTCACTAGCTTAAGGGGAAGTGTTAGAGATTTGTTGAATATTATTAGGATTATAATATATTTTCTTTGACTGGGAATATTTTTCCTTGTTTGATATCTAAGATATTTTTTCTATTCTGTTTTATTCTCATATATTTTTTTAGAAGATATTTCTTTCCTTTCCTTTCCTTTATTGTAAAGGTTTACACTTATATATAAATGGGGATTTAACCTCTTGTGAATATAACCAGTTTTCAGAACTTTTGTGTTCAGTATACATCTTATATATAATACATATATACTCATATCTTTCACATCACATAGTGGATCCACTCTCAAAGTTTCCATAAATAAACTCAATTCATAAATACAGTTCACACTAACTGTATTTCATTACATAATTCTCATAAATCTGTATGCATACATCTTAAACTACATAAATTTATCCGAAAGGCATGATGAATTTATGTGTTGTCCCAAAGATAGTTATCAAAACCATTGGCCAACCATAACTCATCTTTTCTCATACTCAATACACTTGCAATATATATATATAGTCATTTATGTGTACATTTGTACATTTTGTGAAACTTTATTATTTCTCGAGAATAATTATTATATTTCTTAGTAATATAATTTAACATTTTATTTCACATATTGGGTAATTTAGTTCACAACTTTCATAATATGCATTTTAATGTCTTTGTTCTGTAATTGAACAATTCAAGAACTAAGAATTTGAATTTAAAATTCTCTTGAGTTAAAACCTCGTCTAAAGATTCTTATTTTAAGTTTAGTTCAAGGTTTAGTTTGCTTAGTTTGAGTTATCACTGGTTTAGGACTCATTTTTGGTCTCAGAGGTATGTTGGTATACTGCAGAGGTGATTCCCCTTTCTAAACAGGCGATTGTCCATTCAAACAGGTGATCGCCTATTCAAATAGGCGATAGGCTGCACGCAGAGGCGTTCGCCTCTATTTTACATGCAAATTCTATAAAATTTTACTACTGCTTATTCTTCAACCAAAGTTTCCAATTTTTTTTATAACAGAGCTCAATAATACACTTCATACTGGCTTAGAATTCTCATAAACTTGTATTCAATGCATAAATTCATTACTTTTAAAAGTCATCTTCACATTTTCTATATTATAGAATTATAACTCTTAAGTAGAATTTTCAAGGCTTAATGGAACTTAGAATTCATAACAACTCTTTTAAGTATTTGAGAAGGAATCTCTACTTCAAAATTTTGAACAAGTGACGTAAATTATGAACTTGGACTTAACAACATTAGCATCTAAGAATTCCAATAAGAACATGATTAATTTTCAACTGTCAACAAGAAATTTTAAGGAATGATTTGAGAAATTAACAAAAAGAGGGTCAAGAATTTCACTCACCTAATTTCCAACATCAAAAAGTTTCAAATTCTATCTACACTTGTTGATTACCTAAAAGCAGTCATCAAATCATCATATTAATGTTACTATCCTTGAAAGGATAATAGAATTCATGTAGCACCCTCAAAGTACCACATACATATGTCCATCATAATACAACAATACGTGGCGTAAGAAAATTTTTCACAAAAGATATATTATATATATAAATATAAGTTTATACAATGAACCTAGTATTATATATGTATACAAAAATAAAATAATCTCATTATAAAATCCCTAATGCCAAAATGGTGAAATGCTTATGAGGATGAAGATGTCGACACCAAGCTTGCTATTAACCTACCTAAGCTCACGACAAAACACACGCCAAGCTTCCTATCAAACACGCACCTCAAGCTAGTCTATCTATTTGGATCTGAAAAACACAATTGCAAAATGAATGAACTTGCGACTCAATAAGCAGTTATTAATATAATCAACCATATAATACTTCTCAAGAAGTAATTAAGGAAAATATATAATTAACTTGCTATATAACAAACTATAAGAATTCAACATAAAAGGCTGCGCACGGCCGTGTAGGAAATGCATATGACCGTGCCAAAATGGCACGTTGATGGCTAGAAATGCACACGGTCGTGTAATTGAACTCGCACAGCCATATGGAAATTATGCATGGTCATACCTGAGGTTTGCATTTTTTAATCTGGACATGCACGGCCACGCCAAAATGGCACACGACCATGCCTGATTTGGTGATTTTTCTTCTTGAATTCACACGGCCATGCCAAAAGGGCACACGGTCGTGCTTGAATCCATCATTTTTCTCACAGATTGTACACGGCCATGCCTGAGGTCCTAAATTTGAATCTTCACATACACATGGCATACATAGAAACCACATGGCCGTGTCAAGACACATGTACAACATTCACAACATTATAAAAAGATATCTAAACACCAAAACTACATTGTTGGTGCCTCATATACACCAAATCACACCATTTCAAACAATCCACAACTCACATTCAATCCATATTCAACATATATATATAAACATAATGCAACATATGCATGTTTATGCATGTTAGTTATCCGGCCTGAGTCATCGTCACATGTTTCACACACAAAGCTCACTTTTGCTTTATTTCTCATAAAATTCATATTTTTCATATACAAGTGGACATTCCTGAGACTCTCTGTCCAGCTCAGTCTCAGATCTCACACATTTATATTTCTCATATAAATGGCCACTTCTGAGATTCTCTGCCCAACTCAGTCTCAGTTTTCATAATTAGTGGAGGCTCTCTGCCAGCTCAATCTCCACTATTACACGTAAACCTCACATTCCTCAAATCAATCAATATGTATATGTATTTCACTATAACAATTCAACATTCATTTCATTTCTCATCATTTCCAATAAATATAGTGAATTAAAATTCACCATTTTCACAACACAATATATGTTAATTCATACCACACCAAGTGGCTTGCACAATTCAACCATTCAATATTCTCACAAATATTATATATATATATATATCATTCTTGCCACAATAAAAGGCATACACAACCAAACATAGTTAAATAACTATAGTTACATGAGAATCACTATATATAGGCATTATATTAATAATTACTTACCAAAAGCTTCAACTCATTCTCAAGAAAAAGCTCTCCCATTGAGTAAGGTCCCCTCTATCTCTTCCAACTCCTGTATATAATTATATATCAATTTCAATAATCAAATATAGTAATTCATCCTAAACCCACAAAGTGCAACTAAATGCTCAAAGTTCAATATGACCTAAGGATGCACACACAAGTCCAATAACCCCCAAATTTCTAATGAAGCTAGGGTTATAAGTCTACTTCCAATTTCAACTAGAATTACTCAATTCGGACAAGTATGTAATTAATTATGAATTTTAGAATTCATTTTCTGGCAAAACAGAGCACTCAAAGTGAGCAATAAAATGTCTGGCCCTAATAGACAAGTTTAACAGCCATTTCAGCTCAAGCTCAAAATATAAAAGTTGTAAAGGACTCTCTGAAGTTTCTAGAGAATCCAATCATGCTTAAATCAGAGCTCTATAACTCAAGTTATGGCAAAAATAGTGGGACTAAAAATAGAGGAGATAGAATCCAAAATTGACAACAACCAAACTCAACTTAAATCAACACAATACATGTAAAACTTACCAAATTAAGACTCCAATGGATATAAGACCTTCTAATGCCTCCCAAAGCTATTGATTGCTAGCTAGAGCAAGATTACAAACTCTCTTAAAATCACTCAAGAATTCACTATCTTCTCTTCACCAAATCTCTACACACTCTACATATAACATACACACACATATATATATAAACACCAACTAATCAAAAGCCTCCAAATTGCCTCCCTAAAGTCTCTCTCTCTTAAATGTCCAACCATAAACAATAAAATACCTATTTATCACCAAATATCATAATAATAATACTCCTAAAAATTATACACATATATTACCAAAATATCTCCTTAGCCTCTTAATGAAATGGGTATATTGCACAATACCCCCATAACTTAAGAATGTGACAATCTACTCCCAACTTATCTTATAATTTAGTCTCTCTCTACCACTCATGCATAATCTCAAACTTAAATAGAGTCCACTATCTATCATGCATAATATACAATACATACATCATAAATACGTATGCTAGAGGGCAGGTGTTACAATTTATGAATGCATACTTGAATCTTGAAGGAGACATGACATGCAACATGAAATCTTACACTAAAAAGCTCAAATCTTGCTAATCTTAGCTTGCTATAGTGCTTCCTCTCCTCTTTTTCTTTTTCTTCTTCATCACTTTTACCAGTAGATTGTGTTCTGCTTCTTCTCCTTCCTCTGTATTTTTAACGCAGTTTTTTCCTTTTTTCTTTTTTGGTCTAAGACATGTGTCCTTGTGCATGGGTGTCACTTGACACCTCACCCAAAAAGTTTCAATTATCTCCCTAAACTCTTTTCTTTCTTTCAATTTAGTTGTTACCCTGATTTCTATTCCTTTTAATTTTACCCTTCTCTACATTTATTTTATTACAATTAAACCCTTCCTACTTATTTTTGACCAATAGTAATATTTAATCAATATTAAATTAATAATATTGATTTCGGAATTAAGTTCCAAGGACATGGATGTAACAATATTAAATTTCAATGATAAATTTATTCTATATATGATTTATGATCAATATAACTAATTGGTTATTTTTAAAAATATTGTAAATTTATTTTAAAAATTATTTCTTTTTATTCATAAGAAAATTAAAAATATATCTAAACTTAATTTTATTGTGACTTTATTGTAGCTAGTCGAATGATATATCACTCATAATATAATTTTAGTATTAAAAATTTATATTTTTTTTACATCAAAACATATATTTTAAACAATATTTGTTAGCATGATACTAAAGTGTAAAAAACATAGAATACATAAATATTTTTAAAAAAACTACAAAACTAGTTTTATACCAAAAGGCTAAATCACAAAAATTAAAATTGTACTTATCCCTTTTTTATTTTCTCTGGTTGGATCAGGTAACTATAATTTTATAAAATTAAAAATCTAAATCAAATCATAATTTACTAAAACAGTTCTAAAAGCTGAACCAAAACTGAGTTTACCCGTTTGATTAACCTTTTGCTTGAACTCATTTTTCAATTTTTGGTTGCTAGATCATTTCTCAATTTTATTTTCTGACCCCTTCTGACTTAGCAATTTTATTTTTACAATTACAAAAAAAAGGAAGAAGTTTAACCAAATTATAAAAAAGAGCTCATTAATTTTGCTTTGATTCGGTTTTCAAATTTTAAAACTGTTTAAAATTTGGTTTGGTTTTAGTTTTCATAAAAAATTTCAGTTTAAACTGACCAAATATTTATGTATGTTTTATAAAATATTGTATAAAATACATTAATTTAAAAACATTATGTGTAAATATTAAAATTATAAGTAAAAAATATTATTTTAGTTATATTATTAATGAATAAATTTTAAGAAAATATTAAATAAATAAATAAAAAATTTAGAAATTATTTCAAAAATAAAATTAATAAATCGATTCAGTTTGGTTCGATTCATTTAATGTTCATATTTAGTTCGATTTGAATTTTCTGTTTTGAGCATTTTTGGTTAATTAATTTTATTGGTTTGCTTTAATTTTAAACCGAAACAAACCATTTCTCACTAGGGGTGAGCACGGTCCGGTTCGGTTCGGAGAATGCAATTCTCCGGAATTGCTCCATACTATCGGAGATTTAAAAATTAAGAATCCAGAATTGCTCCAAAATTTCGGTTCGGGACAGTTCGGAGATTAAAAAATTCGGTTCAATTCGGTTCGGAGATCAGTTCTTCTCCACATTAGAAACTTCGGTTCAATTCGGTTCGGATATCGGTTCTTCTCCGAAATTAAAAAAATAAATAAAGATATAATTCAAATCAAATTATTAAACAAAAAACTTTATATAATTTTATTATAAAATTAAATAATTTTTAATAGTTTTATTTATCATTATTTTTATTAAACTACAAACCATTTCATAATTTTATTATAAAATTAAATAATTTTTAATAGTTTTATTTATCATTATTTTTTTTGTTATAA
>CATIWO010242462.1:0-10755 GCA_949673435.1 Macaranga tanarius | reverse complement strand
ATTCAATAATGATCCAGAAAGTAAAGATGGAGATGATGATAAAAGAATCATCAAATATAAGTATGCAAATTTCAAGATATACTAAGTTTAGAGAGAATTAGTGTAAGGAGATCATGGAATTGGAGTTAAGTATGTTTTTGTTAGAACCTCGACGATCTAAAGAAGAGGTATCGGGTCCGGTGATTTATATAAATAGAATATGACTTTAAGAGTATGATCTAAATGTGCTTATTTAATGATAAGCATATTTATTATTTGAGAATAGAAAAATACTCTTTACTGATCTTCTTTTAATAAAGTTGTAAATATATAATTATATCCATTCACTGGGTAATTTCCTTTTGAAATTACTCACACTCACTTTGTTTTAAAATTTTCAGTATCGGTGTTGGATATCTGCTGAGTCAGCAGCAAGAGAGGATAGTGCCGCAGACCTCGATAGTAAGAAGGAAGGATAAGATGAATATTTTATTTGAATGAGATTAGAAATTGTAAATTTTATTATGTCATTAATAAGATGTAAAAGAATATGTATATTCTTTTATATGGTTTTAGATATCAGAAATTAAATTCTTGCATTTCCGATGACAAGAAATTTTTGATTATCACTCAGTCTTTAATTATATCATTAATGGAGTAATTAGTGGTGAGAGTGTTACAATTGTTATAAGAAATAAAATTTTTATATTTTAAATTATTTTTTAAGAATAAAAATATAAATTTTAGAATAATTTAGATCAATACTATTTTTTTATGATGATTTTTACACTCTTAAATAATTTTGGCCAGTAATTTGTATGCATTAAACTTACTTTTAAGAAAAAAAAAGTAACATATGCTTTAAAATAAATAATTTTAAGAATAAATCAATTTTCTAAAAATAGTTTATTTTTTAAAAAATAATTTTACATTCTAAATAATTTTTTTAATAGAATGTTAAGTAATAAATAAATAAATAAATAAAAATAATTTAAATTTTAAAATATTTAAGGTTTAATTATACCAAAATAAAAAATTAAGAACTTTTTTGCATGTCCAAAGTTGAAAGTTAACATATGTTAAGCGGACATTAAAAAAAAAGGGTCTATTTAAACTATTTTAAAAAGTTCGATGAGAAAACATGAACTTTATAGTATTAATTGTTGTTTCTATGAAAGCTCAAGGTTTTTTTTTTTTTATACCTTTTGCCAATAATATATCATTGAAAATTTATATTTTAATGTTAAATTAATATAGATATTTAATACTAAATTTATTTATTGAGCGACATAATATTTAACTAACTACAATAAACTTATAATAAATGAAGTTTAAATATATTTTTAATTTTATTATAAATAAAAATAAATAATTTTTAAATAAATAACCAATTAGTTAAATTAATCATAAATTGTATGTATAATAATAATATTATTAAAATTTAATATTATATTAATATTTTTCATAAAATAATGATGCTTATAGTTGACAAGTGTTAAATTATAAGAAATATAAAACACATAGGATTATTTTTGTGGTTTTGTCATAGGATTATTTTTGTCGATAGACAAAACCACAAAAATAAAAATTATATTTTCCTGAAAATTTATAAACAATAATAAAAAAAATTTGCTATAGAGTTAATTTAATTCAAGGAAAAAAATTTCCAAAATAAAAGATATTATTATATAGTAATTTTATTTTAAATTTTACTAAAAAATTACATATTATTTATTTAAAGAGTTTGGGTTCTTTTTTCGGTCTTTTCTTAAAGAAAAAAAATTTCTTTGTTGACACAGAGAAAAATTTCCTTTTCTGGAATTCCCCTTTCGTCTTCAATAAACACAAATACAGCATTGTCAATGACCAGCCAAGCGAATGTAGAATGAGATTTAACTTGTCCTCCAGACGAACAAGGTATGATACTTGAAAATTACAAGAATTTGAAATAATGACATATCACTACATGATATAAATGAAAAAAGAGCACAAATCTATTTGAAACAAATGCACTGCCCTTTACTCCATGGCTCTAAAAACTCGGGCTTCTAGTCCTTCCCAAAATCAGCATTATAGTGTGCACTTGATTCGAGTTTCTTTGCCTCGTTGAGCTTTCTCACAGCCTGCAATGCCCACACAGCATAAAATTATTCTCCCTCTCAAAAAATAAAGAAATGTTCAACTATCAGAATCAGAGGTACGCCATTGCACTGTAAGAATTTAACTAGGCAACATGTATGCTACAGATTACCTTCATAAAATCTTCATGGATGACATAATCACGTTCTGCACGGATTGCTGACATTCCAGCTTCTGTGCAAATATTGCGGAGATCAGCTCCATTAAAACCCTGGAAAAATTGCAGCAATTGTTAGCAAATGAGACTTTATTTAAAGATATAAAGCAATCAAAGCTGCTTCTTGATTTACCTCCGCAAGTTTGACAACAGCCTCATAGTCAATATCTCCATGCTTTGCTATACCAGCAGCATGAATCTTTAGGATTTCCATTCTTGATTGTTCATTCGGCAATGGAATTTCTATCTTTCTGTCTAATCTCCCCGGACGCAGAAGTGCAGGGTCAAGAACATCAGGTCGGTTTGTTGCCATTATCATTTTAACCTACAGTACACCATTTATTAATTCATGTTTTTCCCTGTGAATAGGCAGTATATGAAACTATGGAGTCTATGAGGAAAAAGACCAAGGGTTAACACATGCACAAAAAATACAGACAGAAACATTTGCATTATAATGAATCCTTGTGTACGGAAACATGTCCATTGGTTCAAGGACATGCCAAACAAGAGAAAAAGGTCTATGACAGTTGCATACCAAATTTGCATGAAAGTTGAAATCAGTAGCCTTTGAGTTAAGAAAATCACACAAGAGCATCATATGCATATAAATGCGGAGCTAACAGCAGTAATGGTTATGGATGTCCTTAACATTGACAAGGAAAAAATATCCTAGTTTAGGAAGTCTCTAGAATTTTTTTTTTTTTTAAGGGTTATGACCAGCAAGACTTTAAAACCCCATTTTATGGGTGATTTGCAGAACATGATGCAGTATTATAGTAAATGGGAAGCAGTAACTTGTTTCCACAGAAGCCGTGTCAATAAACTATATGATGTAGTTTCAGGTATTAACTAAAGTCAATGAAGACATTTAACAAAATTTGACCAGAATGCTAATCATGCGCAAAATGCAGAAGATGTTTGAGAAACCCCTTCCATGTTCATGAACAAAGATTATATGTGGAAAAGAATCACTAAATATGATTCAAAAGACCATCCTTTTGAAAATAAAAAAAAATTGCATTTGCGTTTGCATGTGCACGTGCATGTATGTGAAATCACAATGGGAGATTGAATATCATGCATTCAAAGTACCTTTCCGAGCTGATCAAATCCATCAAGCTGGTTAAGTAACTCCATCAGTGTTCTTTGAATTTCACGATCAGCACTTGTACCCTCACTAAAACGGCGTCCACCAATGGCATCAATCTCATCCATAAAAATGATGCAGGGCTAGAAAAACAGAAGTAACTCGTAAAACAAGTAGCTATGAATCACACAGGAAAAGAAAATTCTAGAAAATCAGGACTCTTACTTGGTGATCACGTGCATATCCAAACATTTCTCGTATCAACCTAGCACTTTCTCCAATGTATTTGTCAATAATGGCACTTGAAACAACCTTCATTCAGATGTAAAGCACATGTTAACAAACAAGAGTGAGCCAATCACAGAGGAAGGAGGCTTAACAAAAGAAACAATATCTGACCTTTAAAAAGTTGGCATCTATGTTACTTGCAATAGCCCTAGCCAACAATGTCTTTCCTGTACCAGGAGGTCCATAAAGAAGAACACCCTAAAACAAAGAGGGCAGGAGTTTAAGAGGAATATCAACTAGCTTTATTTGTATGGAGCACTGAATGCTAATGAGATATCTAATGCAACACAAAGAGTCATATATTTACCTTGGGAGGTTTAATACCCACCCTGAGGAAAAGCTCAGGGTTCATGAGAGGTAGCTCGATTGACTCCCTCAATTCTCTGATTTGGTCAGATAAACCACCCACAGCTGAGTAGCTCACATTACCAGGATCTTCATGCAACATATTATAAACAACTGGATCGACCTGTCAACCCAAGGCACACAAATTATTGGACATATATAACAACAAATAATTAATTCAAAAACAAGTGTACTAATTAGGAGGAAGTATATTCTATTGATCAGAAAAATTTCCGGCTTTATGTTGCATTTCAAAGTAACATACTTCACGTGGAAGAGCTCGCATGATTGTGAGTGTTGTCATGTCAAGGACAACTCTAGTCCCTGCAGTCAGTTTTTCCTTGTCCACTTTGCTGCGGCACCCAACCACATAACGGGGTCCACTGCTAGCTTTAACAATCACTGAAGCATCAAAGTAAACGACCATTACTCTATGATTATTTACCAGCTCCTAAAGGAATATCAACCAAACAAAGGATGTGATAAAACAGAGAGATGTGAAATCAAAGACTGCAAAAGCAACATTCGTGCAATTCAGGCACTATCAACAATCGAAAAATTCTAACAAAAGGCAATATGATCATAAACATAACCAAGGGAGTAAAAGCATGACGACCTAGATAAAAATCTATTCTCAATATCCAATATTTCAAAACAACAATAATCAAGGAAAGGAGATTCAGAAGTTGAACTTACAGCGTTCGTTGTCAAGAGAGCGGAGAACTTCTCCAATGATCTGACCAACACTTTGAAGCGATTTCAGATCATCCTCAGTCTTGTTGAACTCTTTCTTTGCAGTTCTCAAGTTCTCCCTCACTGCCAGAACGTAATTACTAATCAAAATTACTATCTTTACTAGAATGATTATAAAACACCAAAGCAATGTAAATAATCAGGTTTGAGAGCACATATAGGGTTTGAAGAATAATACAATATATTATAAGAAGCCCTTTTAACTATAATACAGTATGTTAATTTCTAATTCGTCGCAAATGAAGCAACCACACACAGCACAACAAAATTTGAAAGCCTTTTTGAAGAAGAAAAACGATTAAATTAACATCAGGATACAATTAAAATCGAGTTCAAGGCAAATCGATGACTGCTAAGACCTAAAGCTACATTGCTTTATCGGAAAATTAAAGCAGCAACAGTAAAATCAGAAAAACCATTAGATCGTGGAATTAAACGACTAACCAGATCGAACTCTGGACTCCAACTCCTTGTGTTGGAGTAATTTTTTCCGATACTCCGCCACCGCATTACGACGGCGAGCCGCATCTTCTCCATCGCTGCTGCTCATCGTTCAAATCGGTTCTTGATTTTTTTTTTAACTTCTTGTTTCGTTTTTTCACTTTTAATTTTTTTCTCTTCTTTAGCAATCTACCTTTTTATAGAGCTCCGCTAGCTTGAGAGTTGGGAAACCCAGTGGCTCTTCAGCTAATTAATTACAGATTATCTGTTTGCCCTCCAATACGGCGTCGTTGCATGGACTAGGAAACTCGAATTGAACCTCCTCTAGGGCTTCTTCGTACAATCCGAATCCGATACAAATTCCTGATGTAGTTGAAGGGCTTAATTACTAAAATAGGTTTACGTCGTCAAGGCCTGATAATAACAAGGAATAATTACTATTACCCCTGAAGTTAGGTCATAATTATTACTTCGACCCTTTATATTAAAAAGTGAATTAAATATCCCTTCATATTTAATTCAGTTAACTATTAGATCCTCAGTTAAGAAATAACGTTAATTGAAATAAAAAGTCACAATTACCCTTAATATGTTACCAAATTTATAAATGATTGCTACTGTTAACTTATTTTACTTTATTGAATTTTATTTTTATTTTTTCACATGAACATTAGAATTTTTCATCCCGTTATATCAAGTATATTAATTTTCTACACATATTTTTCTTTTTTCATTCTTATTAACTTCTTTTTACTGCAATATTAATTTCTTTTTACTACAACAAATTAAGAAATAAAGATATGATTTTTACTACGGTGCAAACGTTTGTATCTATACAAATGAAATTACAATAGTTAACTTAATTTTTATTCAATTAAAACCATTAATTATTTTTATTTATTAATATCTGTAAAATATATTAATGGTTATAATTAATTAAATTTTAATCTAACGGTCTTAATTTTAATTGTATAAATACGAACAAAACAAAAAGTTATTTTTGATTCTACTACAACTACTGTTTGTTGGATTTGGCTCCAAAGGGCTTGCCATCATCTGGGCAGGTTAATTTTGTAGGTTTTTTCAGCGATGGCCATCAGCTTCAATCATAAAATTATATCAACTTAGCATCTAGATTTCCTTTCTCCACTTCTTTTGTCAATACTTTTATTAATGCAACCTTTAAAAAAAAAAACCATTAATGACTTTTGTAAATATAAATATTTAATTATTAATTTATTTAACTTTTAACCGAATATTCCCAATATTCTTTGAAAAATTTTGAGGGAACGGGGAGAATGTTTAACAGAAGCTAATTTGAAGGGGTTTTAAATCATTCTTTAAAAGGAAGGGATGGATTAATAATTATAATCAAATTTCAGCGGAATAATTGTAATTATCCATAATAATAATAATAATTTTCTTTTCATTTATATTTAGATTTTTTTATTTTAATTTTAAAAGTTTAAACAATTGTAGCTTTATTCATTTTTAATGAGAATTTTTGAAAAAACTGAATGCACATAAAAGAATCAAACAATCCGTAACAAAAAACGATGTCGATTTTCTTTCCAAAATCTTATACTTTCACTCGAAGAACAAGGTCGATCCCGTGACCACGAGCATTAAAAAAGTGCCATTCGAATTTCAGCAGAGAATTGCTATGGTTTGAAGTTTGAACCAAAATTGACAAACAAATCTGTGGTGAAACATGACTCTTTCTGAAGATTTGGTTAGACCTATCACTTAGAAGCTGCTGACCCAAAATCGTAAAATGATGCATAAGAAAACTTGATTTTATACATCCATATGGAGTTCGCCTACCTATAGTACAAGGATCTAGCAAACACATGAGATCTAGTAATACACTACAAGTACCAGCTAAGACTTCGCTTTCTGTAAAACTTCCTTTAAAACCAGTGCTATTCTATTTGACATGTGGTGTTCCAAAAACCTCTCTTTCACCCTCTTGTATCCTTTCTTCCCCATTGTCAACCTCCTTTCCACATGTGTTGCTAATTTGACAATGTTATTTGCAAGAGGAGTTACACCTTCTTTCCCAGCAGGATGTAGCAAGCCTGTTGTCCCATTCACTACAATCTCCATGGTTCCTCCAGCTGCAGTACCCTGGAGAATTCACAAAGTTGACAATGTGGTAATGGGACCAATGAAATAATAAACTGGTATACACGTGCTTGCACACATAATATATTTAAGTCGACTGTACAAAATATACACACGTCATTACATTGAAGAAACAGCCAGAAAACATTTTTTTCAAGTTGTTCAATCAACTCTTTCAACTTAAAAGGAAGAAAGAATGCAATGGAGAAAAACACCTTGTAGATATTTATGACACCCATGCAGAGCGCAGCCCCCAGAAACCAAATATAAGTTATGCAGGCATTGTAGATAGTGCAACATATTTTATTTAGATTGAAAAGCTTACCAATACAGGCAGTTGAAAGGCCATTGCTTCAATGGTTATCCTCCCAAAGCACTCTCCTCGGGCCTGCATGTGCAACAACTTTAAATTTCAGCAGTGAAACAAATGTAACAAATTGACACATGAACTCCACAAAATAAAAAATCGGACAAGAAGTCAGCATGAGGTGAGAGAAATCAATATCAAATAGCAGTAATACTCAACTGCAGACAAATTTTTACTACATTCAAAATAACCAACACATCAAGTAACACAAGGTAACCAACTTCCAAATAATTACATTCATCATCTTTTTACCTTCTAATATCATATTTACCTTCAAGAATCATTCCACAGATTCAGCAGTAAAAAGATGCTTAAACAATCAGATACAGGTATACAGTACAGACACTATGAGATAGTTAAGTTTGTGGGTAGATATAATAATTATCATTTATCCACAGAAAGTCTTTGCCAATTAATTTTCTGGAGTATCTTACAATGCATTAATAACACTACTTCATATAAAAGTGAAAAGCTAAATATGCAAAATTAACCTGAGAGTTCTGAACAAGAACATCCATAGAAGCCAAATATGGAGCAACTGTCAGGGTTTTGTTCACAAAGTGAACACGGTCTTGAATCTTTTTCTCCTGAACAAATTTACGCAGCTCCATTTCAAACTTAGTCTGAGCATTCATGTCACTTCCCACAATTACTGCATGCAATGATGGCACCTGCAGTTTCCTCTCTTGGATCAGTTGCAGACTCTCGTAAAATGAACGAAGAAAGAGATCTTGACCCTTTCCACGTGAAACACCTGCAAGGACATGCGTCAAATGCTTAATATATTGTATTATTGATGGTAATTGGACATTTAAATTTGAAAATAGTATACAGCAAATTTAATTGTATAGCCTTCTAAAAGAACCTAATCAAACTTTGAACAGGCACCATTCCCTGTTATAAGGATTGGAAAGAGGTTCAGATAATGCTGTCACTGGAAAGGGAATATCTAAAAATGAGGATGTGTGCTAAGTGATAGACTGATTTCTTGACAGAGTAGTTGCATTCAGCAATTGATGAAAAAAGTTATTCAAGAGACTGTCAACTGCTACGTGCTACCTATTCATAGCATGCCTCTATCAAGAATTGCCTGGAATTCAATAGACAATAATGGGTAGAATTTCATAAGATCAACATTCCAGTTTATGTCTCAGGAAATTAACATGCAGCTTTTGCCTAAAATTTTCCACTATGACATCATAAGTGTGCATTTCATTTTTTTTTTCTAAAAACCTTAGTTAAATTAAAAGGGGGAATAGATTTTCTGTGCTTGCAAAGAAGCCTACATACAAGATAATTGCTAAGTGCTGACACAATGGTGCATTTCACTTTTTTAAAAAAACTTTTGTTAAACTAAAAGGGGGAATTGATCTTCTGTGCTTGCAAAGAAGTCCACATACAAGATAATTTCTAAGTGCTGATATAATGGTCCAAGTGAAACTATTTATCTTGTCAACAGGGAGAGCATACTATTTATGATAGCAAAGAGGAGATCATCATTTCTCACTCCAAGAGACTCCCGAACATGTTCACGGAGAACCCGTTTGGCCACATTATCTTCAGCCACATCCATGAGGTCCTTGCTGTTTCCAAGGTGCACAACATATGTTTCAGGCATTTTAATCCTGCAAAACAAAACGAGGCAGATATGAGGTTTGGAACATGATAAAAAGCAAATGGAAGAAAATGTAGGAATCAACTTCAATGTAAACTACCAAATAACACAAGCACTGGAGTGAAGTAATGCATAGTAAGACAAAGATAGAATTTAGAAATAGTAAGAAGCGCATACCCTAAGCGTTCTTGAGTCCGGTTCTTCCAGTACTCAGCTGTTGTATGTGAATCAATCATAGCACCTGCAACAAAAGGGAGGTGCTTAACATACTCTAATTTGAAATAATGCCCTCTCATTTCATGAATCCACCACAGAACCTTCGGTAGAACTTGTTTAACATTTTCCTTCAAAACAACATTGAGCCACTTCCCAGCAACAGCAGTGTTTAAAACAACCAAGTCAGCCTTAAGAGCCGTATCAACTGCTTTCTCACCTTTCGCAGATAGCACCTAACATGTCATAAAAATTATCCATTATATCACCTAATCAATATTCAATTTCTATTCTGCTGCACAATAAAATTTCTCTAAACCTAAATTTACAAACTCACACTACTGAGACCTAAATTTTCACTTTCATAGAAAATGTTATAATTTTAAACAGAAAAAATAATAATAAAAAAAAACCTGCACTCCACGATCCAACATTTTATTCTCCAAACTGTAAATCACTTCATCAGTTTCAGCAGGTTTCTGATTAGTTATCCAAACAACTTCCGCACCAACACCTCTTAGCAAAAATGCCAACTCCATCAACAACAAAGGTCCGCCTGCTCATCCAGATTTAAAGAAAAATCACCACTCATTTTCTCGAGAAACAAACAAAAAAAATCAGAATAAAAAATAATTAGCAAAGAGAGTACCAGAAAGAGAAAGCTCGTGAGAAACAAGGAGAACAAGCTTCGACTTCATGAAATCAAGAGGATTTGGAGCTAAAACGGGCTGAATCGGAGGTTTTGAATCATCTTTTGCTTCTCCGAAACGGTTAGAAATGGCGGCAGCAGCAGTAGTAATGTTAGATTGACAGTGGCAGGAATCGAAAGCGGATCTAATAAAAAAGACCATTAGAGTTGATAGAGTGAAGAATGCGAGAATCATTAGCGGCCATCTCTTCTTGTGCTTTGTAATCCATGCGCTTGATTGTTTTGCCATTCTATTTCACCGTTTTTTCAAGTTTTTAGTCTAGAATTTGTGTTTAGAATCGAAACGGCGCCGATTAGAATCATCGCCGGAACCGTATCAGAAATTTCCCGAGTTCACCTCGGTCGTCGCCGTTGCGCTGCCATAAGCACAAAAAACGATCTCCGCTGGATATGAGGTTTTGCGACTATGGGCCTAAACCAGCTTTGACAGGTGTTTTAGGCTTCGTTGGGCTCATTTTGGGCTTTATACATGTTACAAATCTAACTTTTAAATTTATCCAATTTTTCAAACTCATTTTGCCCACGAATTGGGCTC
>CATIWO010242461.1:0-28533 GCA_949673435.1 Macaranga tanarius | reverse complement strand
AGCTATCAGCTACCAATTTAAAAACTTAATCAAACGCTTTTATTATAGTTGATAATGAGTGAATTGCTAACAGCTATGCCAACACCTCCAAAGATTAGGTTAATTTTAAACTTACTGTTTATGGGTTCAATACGGATCAATTTTATTTTAAAAACAAAATTAATGTTTTCTAGTTATAATAAGTTGTAACATCTGTTTGAAAAAAAAAAAAAAAGTTGTAACATAGATGAATTTAAAACTAATTAAATTCAGTTTCAACCATCTTAATTAAATCTCTCAGTTACGCAGGACATTGGGCTGGGTTGTTCTTCCAAGTAGCAGGCTATCTGTTTCTGATATCCAATTTAACTGATTTCCTCACCAGTGTTACACAGTAACACAAGTAAGTTGGACCTCTCTTCTTGTTGTTTCAATAATATCCTAGGTTTCCATGGCTGAAATGCTTATTTAAATTGGCAAATGTGATAGGTCTTCTTGTCACACTTACAATTCCTGCACTCTATGAGCCTAGAAAACATTAATTTATGATGAATATTGAAGTTTCTACTATTACTGAATCTGAGCTTTGGGGGATTTTGCAAGGTTTGAGTCTTGCTGGACACTGGTATTCGACTGTTGATCATGGAAACGGACAGCTCTAGTGCGATTCAGCTAATTTCAGAAGAAAGTAGTGTTGCACATGCCTTTGGGGATTTGGTCAAAGACATTCAAAATCTAATTGATAAGGATTTTCTTACTTCGCGTGGGAGTTCCTATCCTTTAGGAGTGTACAGAATTTTAGCTCCTCCTGATGGTCTTAATATGTCACTATTACATGATGTTGTGTATCCCAGGACTATTGTCATTTAGTTTATAAGGCTTCAGCCTTCTTTTTTTTCACCCAAAAAAAAAAACAAAAGAACACCCTGGAACAAATTAAGCAAATTGTGGAACATGTGAAAATATGCTATCGACAAAACCAAAGAATCAAAAGCAAGAAAGTACACATAGCAAATATTGTATTACTTAAATTTGAATATAGATCAATACTCCAATCAATATTGAATTCTATTTCAAACCAGTTTTTTTTTTCTCATACCAGTTACAAAAACTTCATTATTTTAGAGTTTTGAAGCTGTTGAATTTTATAAGGGAGTTTGTTAAACTCGATAAGGAATAAAATTCTTTTATCTCGTTTGATTCAATTCCATTACGAAATTCATTTTATTTTCAAATAAATTTAAATACAACTTATTTACAAATAAATTTCAAATTCATTTAAACGAAACATATTTGATCAATAACAATTGATTTAGTGTTAAGTGATTTCACAAAATTAAAAAAGTTAGAATTGAAAATAAATGTTACAAAGTTTTCATTTAAACTAAACACACTCAGCTAGATTTACAAATAAATTTTATAAAATTTTATAAAATTTATTTGAATCAAATATATTTAATATGTATTTATTCCATAAACAGTTGCAACTAAGTGCAAACAGTTGCAACCAATTGCATATTTTAAGTGCAAACAGTTGCAACCAATTGCATATTTGCAGTACATCTCAGCTAAAGGAGAACTGCAAAATGTGTGAGCCTATGTTGTATAAAACTTAGCTTGTAATTCTGTTTTCAATCAATGAGAAAGAAATCTCAATTTTTCTTAAACCTCAACCTTAAAATAACAAAATACCCCCCTCAAAGTAAGTTCTTTCTTTTTAACATCTTAGTTGAAATAATTAATTCCCTATCCCAAAAACGAGAGAAGTCGAATCCTACTCTTTATATTGAATGTCTATATATGTTATCACTTAGTTGATTACACAACAATACTCCACACAATCACCAAATTTATCTCTTTTATTTTAATCTTTTGCTCATTCAGTTGATAGCTTGATCATAATTTTTTGAAACTAAAAATTATAATATAATTTTTATAAATTTGATAAATTAGTTTTTATTTGATTTGGTTCTATTTGTCTGCACAGCAACTGGATGAGAACAAAACAATTCAAAATCTTATTTCAGCTTTAAAAAAAAAATCTAACCATTAAAAAAATAATAAATTAATCGGTGAGGTCATGCTTGCAGCTGGAGTAGCTAGTTCTTTAATCTGATCTGACATTTAAACCCACTTCTTATCTTGTATTTAATTTTTTTTCGTCTGGAAGGGGGGATTCGGACCCTTCACTTTGATGCCTATCCCACCGTTGGGACGATAACCGTCCCAACCAAGGCGGATGGGCTAAACCCACTTCTTATCTTATCCATATTATCTGTAACATTGAAGCTTGCGAAAATAGAGAAGAAAATTAAAGAGCACACACCTTATAATAATGTCAGCTGAAACTCCACCGTCAAAATCCACAAACCATGGATCCCTACAAGCTCCTCGGTATTATTCCAGACGCCAATGGCACCTCCCGTACTCGACTGCCGATTGTTAACATCTTCTTCACTTCACCGCGTTATGATCCAAATTCTATCCTCACCAAAGACATCACCATCAACCCAGCAAATAAAACATGGGCAAGGCTCTACTTGCCCCAGCAATCACTGGATTCTTCTAACAGCACCAAGCTTCCTCTCATAGTTTGTTTCCATGGAGGAGGTTTCATTCTCTACAGCGCAGCTACAACCATTTGTCATGATATTTTTGCTAATATTGCTATTGAACTAAATGCTATTGTTATCTCCATTGAGTACCGTCTTGCACCTGAGCACCGCCTCCCGGCGGCCTATGAGGACGCTGTGGAGGCACTGCAGTGGATTAAAACTAGCCCAGATGAGTGGTTGAGAGAATTTGCTGATTTTAGTCAGTGTTATATCGGGGGAGGTAGTGCGGGGGCCAATATAGCTTACCATGCTGCAATAAGAGCGGCTGAGATAGTTGATGATCTTGAGCCTATGAAGATCCAAGGGCTGATTTTGCACCAACCCTTTTTCGGTTGTTCAAATAGGACTGAATCAGAGCTGAGGTTAATAGATGATAGGATTTTACCTCTTTGTTGTACTGATCTGATGTGGGAATTGTCTTTGCCATTTAGTGCTGACCGTGATCATGAGTATTGTAATCCAAAGGCGGACGCCGTAGCCAAGATCCGGGAGTTAGGGTGGAGGATATTTGTTAGCTGGGGAGATATGGATCCATTGATGGACCGTCAAATTGAGTTTATAAAAATGTTGCAGGGGAAGGGTTTGGATGTGGTAAGTCATTATATAGAGGGAGGTGTCCATGGAGCTGAGCTCGTTGATCCATCAACATGCAAGGCCCTGAATGCTGCCTATAAAAGTTTTATATCGTCTGCTTCACTCTAGTGCACCAGTTTTTTTTTTTTTTCAAACATTGTCTGGATTCAACCATGAACTTTGAGCCTCGAATGAGTCTTCGCCACCAGCTTGTTCTGTCATAAATGGCAAAAATCATCGTATGCATGTATTTCCATTTCTTTATGTTATCCAAATCGTTAATTTATCCCCTACGTTCGTGAGGATATATATCTCCGGACCCTCTTCATGTAGAGTTAACACCGAATAATACTCTTGTCGTATGGGGTTTAACATCGGCTATCCGCGATAGTAGAGCGGGGTTTAATCCCCTCTCCTCCGCTCTCCCAGGAGCCCTTAAAACGTTAAAAAAAAAATCGTTAAGCAATAATAAACTCATTTGATTTTATTAGTCTAAAAACAAAAAATTTAAAAAATCACCCTTGAACCAACTTGAGCCTATTGAATAATTTGATGCCCAGACTTTTTTAAAAAAATAATGAGGGGCAATTCTCTCCCTTTAAATCAACTATGTCTATTCTTTAGAGTTTAGTCTAACAATATAACCCCACCAAATGGTATCCGGTTCGAAAACATGGCCTCCACTAAGGGTGTAACTGAGTCAAACCTACTCGCGAGCTACTCGAAATTGACTCGATTATTATCGAATCGAGCTCAAGTTCGAGCTACTCGAGTAGACTGTCGAGTCGAGCTCGAGCTCCTTAATACTTAACCCGATAGACTCGCGAGCTTAATCGAGCCTAATCGAACTTATGCATATTTACCTTTTTATTCTTTTATTTTAATATAATTACAAAAATATCTTATCGAACCGAGTCGAGTTCGAATATTTAAAAATATATATATTTTAAAAATTTTAAATAATTAATCGAATCGAGCTCGAGTATAAGAATTATTTAAACGAGTCGAGCTCGAGTTTTGAAAATGAAGTTTGATTGAGTTCGAGTCGAGTTTCGAGCTTCGAGTTTTCAAATTGAGTCGAGTTCGAACCTGACACTGTATCGACTCGACTCAACTCGATTACACCCCTAGCCTCCACCTTCCCTACTAATCTAACTTAGTTACTAACTATGTCAATATTTTAGGCAAGCTCGAAATTAGAAGCACTTTGGAGGCAAAAATCTCTCTGCTGTTCAAGTTTTTGGTTTAATTAGGAATGCTATAATTTCAAGACTCTTTAATAGGCGTACAAATGTTTCGTAGTGCTCTGAAGAAATGGATATAGTTTGTTTTTTTTCCCTATTATTCCCCTTTTGGGAAGGACAGTGCTGTATAGTTTTTTTTTTTTTTTTTTTGAGCAATTTTGCAATAAATATCCTTTGGTTACTTACCCAATAAATATATATATATATATATATATATATATATATATATATATATTGTTTTAGAAAAAAAAAAAAAAAAAAGCACGCTGATAAGTATTACAGCGTGACATTATGCAAGTAGATAATTATAAATTTTTTAAAAAAAATTATATTTTTGACTCCATTAACAGGGGACAATAAAATTGAGAGAAAGATATTATTGTAAAAGTCATGCTGTGCCACAGCTAAGGGTGAGCAACGGTCGGTTCAGTTTGGTTTCGTTTAAAAATGTCTAAAATCGAATTGAACCGAACTTATTTTAATTTAAAACCGAACTGAAATATGGGTTGAACTGAATTGGTTTGGTTCGTTATTTTTTTTCGTTTTGATTTTTTTCACTTTTTTTTAATTTTAAACCTATTTTATTTATGTAATTTTGTAATATTTTAATAATATTTATAAGATCTATTAATGTTAATTTTTATATTTATTTTATTTATTTATTTAAAAAATAAATAAATGAACCGATTCTCTAAAATATATTTAAATATTTTTTGTTAGTATTTTTTTGGTAGTAAATAATTTTATTAAGAGTTTTATGTATTTAGAAATTAATATTATTGATAAAATTTAAAATATTAGTACTAAACCAATCAAATCGAACTATAAATATATATAAAATTTTAAATGTACTATGAATTTGGTTCGGTTTAATAGATTTTTTTACTCTAAAAATCAAACTTAACTTATTTCAGTTCGGTTCGATTTAAACCGAATTAACATTTTTTATTATTGAAACTGAACCAAATCAGTCGGTTCGGTTTTTCAATTTTCAGTTATTTTTGCTCACCCCTAGCCACAGCTAGAGGTGTTCATGAGTTCTGAACTGACGAACCGATCCTATTCAGTTCAGTTTGCTTTTTTTAGAATTTTCAAATTTTTAGAACATAACCGAAATTTGGTTCGATTTTGTATACAAAAAATTCAGTTAACCGAATTTTTATTTTTTATTTTTATATTTCTAAATATTTTTTAAAAAATATACACTAATTTAATATAAAAAAACAAAAACGTAGGCGGCGGGGTTCAGTGCGCGCCCAAGTGTTCGGCGACCACGGCACTGTGTGGGCTCAGGACTCACTAGGAATACAACTTTGGGTCTTGATAGGCTTCGATTGGAGTTGGGAGTCGCCACCCGGATTAAATCCGGGACACTTTACAGCAACTGGATTCCACGGAGGAAGCCCAGCAACCGTCCTCAGAGATTGAGTTTGGAAACTGGGTATGGACTTTTGAATGGCCCACTCAACCTTGCGATCGGCCTCCGTTTATATTTTATATTTCATTATTTTTAATTTTTTTAATTATTCCTTTAATTACATGCGAATTGCAATTATAATTAGGTCCAAGTTTGATTATTAGTCCAATTTCATGCAATTTTAATTTATGATCCATACATCCACACATCCATAAATACTAAATAATAAAAACATACAAAGAAATGGAGGGAGAAAAAATGATTACAACCTTCCACAAAATTAACAAAATAAAGAAAATAAATAAGCAATAAAACATGCAAAGAAAAGGAGGGAGGAGAAATGATTACAACTCATTTCATAAAATGAAAAATGCAAATTAATAAATAAATCCTAAAATAAAATATAGAATAATGGAATAACTCCATTATTTGGGTTGTCCTGTCAAAATTAAATTACTAAAAATGAAATCCTACAAAAGATCCTAAGTATATTAGTGAGAATAAAGATAATAAAAAATAATAAAAAAAGACATAATTAACCACAGGGACGTCGCCTCTATGACACAGAGGCGACGCCTCTATGGCACAGAGGAGTCGTCGACTTAGCAAATGCAACGCCTATTCATGTAACGGTATAATTATTTAAATTCAATTCAAATTACAGAGGCGTCGCCGACGCCTTTGTGAGTAAAGGCGACATCTCTACGGTGAGACGTCGTCTCTGTTGTTTCTGATAAAATTTAAGTAGAATTATCAATTTACATGAACACAACCGTTCAGACAACTTATATCACAAATGAGTCACAAGGTAATCACATAAATACTAACAACACTAGATTTACCTAGAGCAATCACAGGAATTTAAATCAACACAGGAAAATGAATAAAAGTTGGAATTAAATTAAGAGAAGAGAAGAAACGTTTACTGGAAACTGATTTTGAAAGTGATTGAGCCCTCAGATTTAATTTTGAAACACCCGTAAGCCTCAGGAACTTCAATTCTGGACCTTTCTTTTCTATGGCAAACTATTTATTTTTTTCTCTTTCTGGGTTCTTTTTATTTCTCTCTTCTGTTTTCTTTTCTTTTCTTTTTTTCTCCTCCAGCCGAAAAAGACTCCTCTCTGTTTTTCTCTCACCCCTTCTTTTTATAGACCCCTTCCCATCATTCAACCCATTAAAAGCCATGTTCCTCTATTTTCTCCTCCCTCATGAACGTGGGAGAGGGGTTACGGAAGCTAAGGAATCCCACGTTATGCAGCATTAATTTTTTTTCTGCTGCAAATCAGGGAGGCATCGCCTTAGCCATGTAGAGGCGACGCCTTATACATGTAAAGGCGTCGACTTTGCATTACTAAGGTGACGCCTTTATGAAATGATTTAATGGGCCGGACATTGACTTTGGGTTGTCGGTTCGGGCTAGGCTGGCTGGGCTAAGGGCTAATGGGCTTTGGCTCAATTGGGCTTGGTTCAGGTGGGTTTCTCTCACACAGACCAAAATCTAATTTCTTTACTAATTTGAGCTTATCTGCTAACTTACCATCATTAGGCTTTTCTTTTACATGCCGGCTAAACTATGTGTCCACAAAAAATAATTCATATTTTTAAAATTTTTGGTTCGATTTTTCACATATAATTTTTCATTTGGTTCAATTTTGTATCTAATTCAATTAGGTTCAATTTTAAATTTTTTAAATTCGACTAATTTAGTTCGGTCAAAAAAACACCAAAAACCGATCCAACCTACTAAATGCACACCCTAGCCACAGCACTGATGCCGCTGTATTGCGCAGCCGAACTTTTATCATTTCCCAAAAAATAATTCCTCCATTTATTTGAAAGGCTCAAATTTGTATTGGTATGGGCCAGTTAAAGCGAAGCTCCCATGCCAACTTCTCCTGCAAGGGCACCGACGTTGTTGAAAAAGTTCATAGGCGATTAAGCAAAAGGCTAGGTATGTGCAATGGAGGGCTACAACTGAAATAAACTACAGCCATCAGTCCATCACTGCCTTCAAAAATGTTCGTTTGTCTGCATAGGCCTCAATCGGGCTTCATTGAATGGGCTATGAGGACATACTAGTAGCCCAAATGTCTTAAAGTGCTGGCATTTATTTCTCTATATAGTAGGGAGAAAACAAGTGCAAAAGCAGTGAACTTAATACACACGTATGCTTAAAAAAAATAGACAATTAATGTGACAAGAGAATGCATTCAAGAAAAAAAAATTTGGAGTTGCGTACATGGATCATCAGTTGCCATTACTGACCGTTTACAAGTCAATAAGACAAATATCAATCGGCACATACATATAGCAATCAATATTTCGCAAGAAAATTCCACAACAATTAATAGCATCATCTTATGCATTCTGTATTATAAAAACTAGTGTTACCAAATTATATATGAAATCACTTTCAACCATGGTTTTTCACATGCAAATCGATTAAAAAAAAAGGGATTTTTATTTAGACTAAAGTCATTTTCAAACAATTACAGGAATATATAAAACAGCCAGCACTAGAATTCAACGGAACTGGCTAAACCCCAAAAACAAAAGAAAAAGAATACAAATCATTTATTCAATTTTCAGAATCTTCATGGTATATATATATATGACATACGTGGCCGAATGCTTATCCCACCCTTACATTTAATTTTTTTGTTTTGAGAATCTTGATAAATCACTATATATATTATTATGAAATTATCGTTGTTTTTGTGAGGATAAGAGATGTGAGGAGTAATATATATGAACACATATATTTCGTCGTTTTTTACCTACAATATCTCTCTCTTTTAAATATTTTACTATCGAGCTATGCAGCCAATAGAAAAGACAAAGAAATAGAAAAAATAAGATCTTGTGTGTGATTGATTATGGAATTAGTGTGTGTTGGACATCCTGGCACGTAATTATGGAATGGAATGGAAGGAAAAGAGGGGATGTTAATCATATGAAAAATATCAATTAATTAATTAAAATTGTTTATAAACAAAGAAAGAATTAAAACTAGGTATCACAACTCAATCTAATCATGCTCTTTGTCACCATGTGGTCCTAATAGCTCTAAAAATTAGCCAACTCGAAAGCACCAATAGTGAGCTAATATTGGGGTAAATTATAAATAATATCATGATTAGGTCTCTCTTTCACTACTACTGTTTCTTTACATTTGTCTTTATGAAATGAAAATAACATAATAAATAATATAATCTAAAACTGGCAGCAAACACAACAAATTGGAGGAGCCCTAGCTAGAGCTAGCTAGGGATGATGATAATAAAGATATATAAGAAAATTGTGTGTGTGCGGGTGCGAGGATGTTTTAGTTTTATTGTTTGTAAAAAATAATTAAAGGGAAATGAAAATGAAATCGTTTGAACTGTTGCTTTGTTGTTTTTGCTATTTGTTTATGAAGGATTTTTGTTAGTATTCTTGTTGGCTTATCATCTTTTTTTTCACTTACTTCTTATTCAACATGATAACGACACATTTACCAATAAAAACAAGCAAACTTTGTCCTTACTAAAATCCAAATAAATATATAAAAAAATCATTTGTTTTTTTGTAAACAATTTGTAGTGTTGCATGGGAAGCATCGGATAGAGACTCCTCATGTGCATTGGTCCCAACATTTGAAGTGAATCTACCATGCCATGATTGAAGAGAACTCCTAAAACAATCATGGTAGATTTCAAGTCTTTTTTTTTTTTTTTTTTTTTTTTATTAATAGAGCCAACATGTGGGTGCGGTCTACTGTTGGAAAACATGAAAATTTTCTGTCTTTGTTTATTATGTCCAACATTGTATATATATATGCAAGCTTTTTTTTTGAAAAAAAAATGAATTGTATATATGCATGTTTATTTTTGGTTAAGTTTATGATTCTTCATAACTTTATTTGATTGGAAAAATAAATATCTTTTAAAAAATTATTCAAACCTTGATGATTCATATTCTATCTTTTACAAACTGACTTTTAAATGATCTTATATTTAATATTTAATTCGAAGTCATTTAAGATATGATATTTTTTATAAATGCAATATATATAATATTTGTGATACATGTACATGTGAAATGTAGTTAGTAGATATGAATTTTCATGTAATGGTATAATCATATCGACAAAATGTGTGAATTTACAGATGAAATAAAATTGGGGAGAATCGGAAGAAAGGAGTCAAAATACAAGAGCAGGGCCAGAAAGAAGAGAGGGTGGAGGGTATAGGTCGATGGGGGGAGGAGAAGAGGGTGAGGTGAGTATCCATGAAAAAAATCCCAAGGAATGTCGTTTATTGGAGAAGAGAATAGTTTGTTGGGCCAAAATGATAATAAGAAAAATAATAAAAAAATGTTACATCTTAGGGTTGGATTAGAGAGGGTGGTGCCAAGACAAACAACAAATGTTTCCACGTGATGCGGGCCTTTTGGAAGAGAGTACGGGAATGGCACTGTCATTGTCCTTACCTGTGGCGGCTGTGTAGCCAAACAAAAACCCAAATAAATTCCATTTTCTCTTTAAGTAAAAATTAAATGAAATTAATGGGTTTAATTGTCAAAATTATTGTGACAATGAAAATGTTACCTAAAGATATTTTATCGAATCCCATCTTCTTGAATTATCAAAGATTAATTTTCTGAATGTTTAGGTTAACCATAAATAAATATATTAGTTCAAAAGAAATTAATATTATCACTTTACTCACTTAAATCTGATATATAATCAGTTTCCTTAGCTAATAAATGGAATATGTATATAATTTTATTTATAAAAAAAACATATATAATCTCATTTCATAATCACACTCCCCCTAAAAACTCTAATTAATTTATTTTTTGCTTACATACACGTTAATTGTATATAAAAATTAATATTGAGCCTCAACTTATTGCTCTATTGGAGCTCCTTCATAAGACAACGAAGTGTGGAGTTGAAATAAAATGGGTGTTAGGTTACACAAACATGAAGTTTTAGTTCACAAGTTAAAATAAATAAAAGCTTAGTGGCATCTTCCATGCACTATATATTAACTGAATGAGTTACAAATTAAGTGAGATATATATATATTTAGATTAAAAATCACTTTAGGTTTTGGAGTTGCCTTAACTTAACAATTATGAATAGAAGAGTTAGGTAAAATGATTACAATCTTATAATAGTCTTATAATTTCTTAATTAATATAAATCTTGAAATATATATATATATATATATATATATTTAATTTTTACTATTAGACTAGTTAAGAATGGGCTGATGATAAGCTTATAATGACACATGGGAACTTGCTTTAAAAGAAATTTAATAATACAGACAATGCAAAGGTGTCTGCATATACTCTATAGTCTAGCTAGCTATATAAATATAAATATATATATATTATCATGAGAAAGAATGTTGCTGCATTTAAAGACAAACACCACGACAAATGTTGCAAGTATACAATGTAATTTTATATTGCGAAACCTTCCAAATCTCCAGACATACATTAAAACCCAAAAAAAAGACAATAATGAATCGCAAAAATAAAATATGTTTGCACCACGAACGAATACAGAATACATCACACAAAGAAAGCTCTGTCAATCCTCAATGGATTCTTGCATACCTATTCCTCTGAATCATTCAATTGGTGGGCCATCTTTTTACTTGGATTTATTTCAAGCATCCAATTACAGGAAATTACTTTTAAAGACTATTCCTTCATGTTAGCCCTGACGTTAAGATTTTCAAGCATTGAAGGAATCCTTATTTTGATTTTCTTTTTTTATTTTTATTTTTTTCATTAATTATTTTCACAAATGATTACTTATATTTAAACTTTTTTTTTCAAGGTAAAAATATCTTCCAGTCACCAATAAATAAGCAGTCTTAACAGTATCATAAAATGTAAAATTCAGTTTCATGCCATCGATTTATAAAATTATTTCAAACTAATTTCAAAAGATTTTTTCTATTTATGGTATTTAGGTCTAAAAATTATTCTAGCCAACTTTCTAACTAATTTCAAAATTTAACAGGCAAGATTTGAATTTTGATTTTTTTTTTTTTTTGTTTTTTCTTTATGAGCTTTTTTTCCTAAAAAAAATTAAGAGATTAGATACAATTTTTTTTAGATTTGGTTGTTTTCTCCAGAATAAGGCCAACACAGGAAGAAACTAGATAATGAGAATAGAGGTGCTTGTGTTTTTTTCCTTTTTATTTTTCATATCCTTGGAACTTGACAATGCTTATGCAGTCTAGTACCCACACGCCACAAAAACACCCTTTCGGTTGTTATAGGAACGTGAAAAAAAATATTAAGAAAGCACACTGAAAGCTTCTATTATAAACTTTGTATCATCTAAGATTGTCCTAGGTCCAATTGAATTGAACTACTATTGTTCACATATATAATATTTGGTAGACAGTAAAAAGTGCAGCATACACCGTTTGGGTGCCCTGCCACATCCCACATGTTTATACCCACTACTCAAAAAAACATGTAACCAAATCGAAAGTGACATATTTTGGAACTCATCAAATTTAATTTCGAGAACAATTAATTGAAAATGACTTCAAATTTAATGTATTTTCGCACACAAAATTAGTCCATCCTGAATTTATATCAAATGAAAGAGAAATATCTGTATTTTAGCATGCCAATCTTAATAACTATAATTGATGGAAATATGGGGAAAATTATGTTAAATATTTATGCAATTCACGGGAAGAAATGCCTTTTGGGAGGAGGGGAAGGATAGGAATATTCTTTCTATAAAATCAAAGAGAAACACAAAAAAGAAGAACAAAAAAAAAAAGAGAGAAAAAATGAGCAACATCCAATATATATATATTTTTATTTTGGTTGCTTATATGTTTCTTGTCTTGCCTTTGTTGATGAGACGAGCCAAAGAGCTAGTTACATACAGACCTATGAACATAAAACATAAAAACTGACTTTTTTCTTTCTCTAAATATTTTTTTGCTATTTGTCTTCTCCAATTCATTTTTTTTCTTTGCCTCTCCTGCACAAATGTCACTGTCTTTGGTGCAAAAAAGACCAATAGCATGCTCAGGTCTGTTTTGTGACACATTACTAGTACCTAACCCAACCCCACTCCACTCCACACCCCCACCTCAGCTATAGCTCCACTTTCTTCAGCTACTTTATCTGTTGAACCCAATTTGAAAACATTTCGAGAGTCTTCATGTCTGCCCTATAATGCTTCTGTGTAAATTCAAGAAGCATTGACCATGTAAAATCTGGATATATTCTTGGATTCGAATTGTCCACTAGTTGTGTTGGTGGTGTTATCATCTTATCACTCTTTGGACATAGAAAAAAAGCCAATGATTTTCTTGTTGTCTCACTGTTTACCACTGCTCTATGCAAGCAGCTCTTGTATTTGCCATTTGAAAGTGCCTAATTAATACAGAACAAAAACAAAATCAAAGACAAACAAATTAAGAAATTATTTTCTTCCACTTTATACCACTAAAAAAACTTGTCAGTGAAACTTTATCATATATAATGCCAATTAAACACTGATAACTAACGCACTTTTTAACAGATTCTGAAGTCATACTAGGCTGTATTAATGTAAGTTTTCAAGTTTTAACCCCAATTAAAAAAGAAAAGCAAAAGTTATTGAGTCAGTAATTACCATGAAAGTATCTCCAATGTTAACGACAAAGGCTTGGGAATTTGGGCTGATCGAACGCCATTCATTGTCTACATACACTTGAAGACCACCCACTTGATCTTGATGAAGGATGGTTAACGATGTTGGATCACAATGAGGTCCAGTTCCTAAAGTAAGGTCAGGTTTTTGGCATGGTGGATAATAGTTTAGCCTCATTATTGAATCGTTTTCTTCAAAAAATTCCCTGAAATGGGCTTTGCTTACTCCCAAGCTCATTCCCAGGAGTTCCATGATTCCTAATGATAGAGTGCTCATGGCCTCGCAGTACTCCTGGTGCACCTTCCTGTTTCACAAGGACAAACAAGAACGTTTGTTAATCAAATTAAAAGGTCTTTTGTTTGTACATGTAATAAACAGAATGAAGTAGTAATCATGCGTGTTCTTACCCGAATTCTGAATAAGATTCACCCATTGTCTTATGGAAATATTCTTGGACAAGTTTTGATGAATTTTTCTGAGCTGAATAGCGAAAAGATAGTGTTTCTTTCCATGGAAGTTTAGAAGAAAACCTGCCAGTAAAGCTACTGGCATAGCCACAGTGCTCCCCAGCTTTCCTCTGAGCATTTTGCTTAGCAGAGAGTGGCAATTCGAAGAAGTTGTCCATGTAACGATGGGCATCAGCTATGAGCTTTTGATCAACACCATGATTAACAACAAGAAAGAAACCATGTTTTTGACATGCCTGGCCAACTAGCTTTGAGGCTTCCATTGTAGAAACAGGGTCACCAGACAAGAACCCACCCAAGTCAATTAGTGGAACAGCTAGTTCTGGTGCATTAGTGACTGGTTTTTCGTCATCTGGCCATACAAATTGTTGGGGTATGCTTGATTGGTATCGTAGCACTTTGGCATCAAAAACTAATGGTTTCTGCTCTTCTTTGCTGCGTTCTTCTTTGTGATGAACTGCTGATGACGCCATGGTTTTGATGCAATCTATTGCCATTGCATTACAATCTGTCCGATGAATATGGCACTTGAGAGATACAGAGAGCTTCTGTGTTTGTATAGAAGAAGGGAAGCAGCAACAACTACAATAATAATAATAAGCTTAGAGAGCAGAGTATGATAAAAGAAAAGCCAAGACCGCTCTCATTGGGGAAATCGGTGAACAAAAATTGGCATCTTTATAGCTCTCTCTTTCTAGATAGAGTTTGTAGTTGTTTTTTGCAAGTGAGGGCTTCTCGAGAGAATGATTTGCAGATTAAGGTGTTTCTCAATATGAATTTAGGTGATGGTCCAATTTACTGGAGTTGTGTCCTTTTTAGAGTTGCCAGGAAAGCGTTTCCCAATGGTCCCTTTTCTTTTTTATTTTTGATTAATGAGATTATTAAATTACCTCTAAATATATTGATGGACTGTATAATAAAATTATTTCTTATATAAATACATATTTTTAAAGGATGATTGATAGGTATGGTTTGACAAAATTAAAATTAAAATTACACTTTTACCTCTCCGATTATGCAAGAAGAATAAAAATTTTGAATGATTTTTTTTATAATCTGTCGCGACTCATGACCCACTATAGCTATTGAGGTTGCAACAAAAAATATTATCTATTTTTAAATTAGATAAAAATTACAGGAATAATAATTTGTGTCTCTCCGATCGACATAAATAGTTTCATCTCTTGACATAAAAAATTTAAAATTGTCCCTTACTCATTCAAATGTCTCATGTTAATGGGGGCAAATAAATAATTTTTAAAAGTAAAACTTTATATTTATTTGATGAGCTACTAAATTATTCATATCGCTAAGAGAACTATGTATTATTATCCAATTAAGTATTCTGCCAGTAGTTATTGTAGTTTTGTCAGCTTTCTTTTTGCATTTCTTTGGCTATAAAGGAAGAGATACTAATCTCACCTGTGTGCTATTTTCTTCTGTCTTTTATCAAATTACTTCCTCTGCTTCAGTCTTCCAACTCCCTGTTCTGTACTTGAACTCTGGTTTGAGTTAAGAGGGTACTTGAGTTTTACCCCTTTTTCCTAATTGCTCTTAATAAGGTTCAACTCCAAGATAGGCTTTCATTTACGAAGATAATTTGAGTAATATCCAACCCAAGTTTATTGAAGTATATAAATTTGAGATAATTTCAGTATTGCTTAATAAAAATTTATTGATGTATTTATATTCAGATTGCATTTTTATATGACACCAAATAAATATTGATAAGGAAATATGGTATTTGATGCAAATTACTAGTTCAAAAATGAAATTTATAGTAAAAAATGAAGTTTTCATAAATAAATTTTTTACATTTTTTTTTGCATGAGTATACCATCTTAATATAAACAAATAACAAATTAAATTGTCACTTGGCTTGGTGAAGCTTTAATTGGCATATTCATTTGAGATGTGTCAAACCTATTCATCATTTTCCAAAGAAAATTTTTGGAACTCTAAAAACAAAAAAGAAGAATCTACTAAATAATATCTCTAGTCACTTCTCATTTGCTTTTTTTCATCTCTGTTTTTGCAAAATACTATTGAAGATACGTGGTGTTGTACGCTCTGCAGCAGAACAGAATGTTACCCTTTCAATTCATCAAACAGAAAGATGGCAACACTGAAATGCAACAAACAACATCGTATGGGTACTTGCATTGAGCTTAGCCTGTGACGTTGTGACACAAGTACTCATGTAATGAGTAGTTATTGTGGAGTTTGTTAAAAAAAAAAAAAAAACTTAAAATACATACAGCGTTGCTTGGAGTACATACGAGCAATACAAGAATTGGTCAATTTTTTTTTTTCAATGTTGGGTGCTTTTTGGGCATGGAAACTGCAAGCTAAAGAAACTAAAAATTTAAATTTTATTAAATGAAATTTTAAGTTCAAATCTTATAACAAAAAAATAGATATTAATAGTATTTTACTTTTCTTATGAGGTCCAACTAAATTAATTCAGATTAGTCGAAATTTATATATATATTTATGTGGAACCCAATTATGCAACTCCCTTTTTTTATTTTTTAAAGTAGATTATGGAGTGAATTTTGAATTGTACAATTTAGCAATTAAGGGGCCGTGAGGAGTCGGTCTAATGGCCAAGCCTCTTGAGACAATTGAAGGGAATTTAGGTTTGAGTGCTCTCTTCTTCCTTCCCATATAATAAAATAATTAAAAGAAAAACCTTAGCAATTAGGGAAAAATCAATCCTATTAAGATAAAAATTCACCAATAATATTCAACATTTATAATAAGTAAGTATTTAATTATAATAATTTCTTTCGGTGATGGATGGGTATTTTTATTTTTAAAATTTAATTTTTACAATTACAATTTTTAAATACACACATCAAGCATAAAAAGATATGTGTTTATGGTGTAGAAAAATACACCAAAAAAAAAAAAAAACTTTTTCTTACGTTTTATTTTCATAGTTGTTAGGTGTAATTTGGAAGAAGCAATACTGTTTTTAGGTAGTAGATTTGAAGAAAAGGTGGTGTTGTTTTAGGTGGATTTGGGAGAATATATGGTGACCTGTTTAGTATTCTCTATTTCAATTTTCTTAAAAAGCAAAGGAGTCCAATATTTGTCAGGATGGTAATTAACAAGTGATTTTTGCCCTTAGCAACTTTTTCAAGCTCCAAAAGACATTTTATTTTTCGTTTTACAATTTTTTTTGGAATAAGAGTTAATGAACGGTGTGTGGGTCCCACTAGTACTCACACAACAGGCAAAATTTGTTGTTTCTCAAGGTGAGTTTCTTTTGTAGCTACTAATGTTTCCAAATTTCATTTTATCAAATTCTTGAATTCCATTTTTTTTTTTTTTTTTTGTCAACTACTGGTATTCAAAGTTTATTAAACTCTAATTAATCTAGTTTAATTTGAATAGAACTACAAAAAATTCTCAACAACTATTTAATATGACTGTATTTATTAGAATTTGAATTTAAAATTTTAGTTTAAACGAGATCAGTCTCCTACCAGCTAATTCCAATAGTTGTTAGTGAATTGCAACTTTCCAATACTGAAAAGTTGATCCAGTCAATATATATATATATGAATTAGTATATTGTACTAAAGTTCTAAAAACTATGAGCGAAAAAAAAAAACTATGAGCGGACTATATATATAAAATCTACAATCATATTAGAATTATAATATTTCTTTCTGTATAACCTTTTGAATAAAATATAAAAAGCATGTTGTGGTTTAATATTTTTATTATTTTAGTGTATGATTATTTTTGTGATAAATTAAGGTATGTAATTTTTGATGTTAGTAATTACAGATATATCACATTAATACCGTTAGTTAATGTTATGCAATGTAATAAATAAGAAAGATTCTACATTCCTGTGAGTGCCTTGTCAATATTTTTAATGGGATTAAATAAATTTTAAAAATGAATTTTGATAAATTAAATAATAATATTTAATTCATTCACTAAATTTTATGTTTGAAAAGATGTTATTTAATTACATATAATATTTATCAATGTAGTATTAAATTATGGTAAAAAAAATTAATAATTATTAAAATTAGTTGATAGGAGTTGATAAATTGAATTAGTTAGAGTTTAATGGATAATATTGATCATTTAAACTACAAAAATTATGGTAAAGAAAAACAAGTATAAAAATTCCATTTAATAGCGCTTTTTTAGTCCTGTAAACATAATATACTTGCATGCAAGAAAATAGTCACAGCAAACTAAGATCGTTGCATAATCAATCGACCTGCTTCTTCCTCGTTATTTTTAGAGATCCTAACATATGAAAGCGATCAAATAATACTTTTTTGTATGGTAAATTATTCCTTTTTAAAATTATTCCTATTTAATTTTCTTCAAATAATTAAAAAAAAAAAAAACACTTTTTATATGAAATTAATACATATATATACCCTAAGGGGAGCTATTGAAAGGGTCTCAGCTTAACCATCAGGTCAAGCTTCATAAGTTTACAATAATAATAACTTGTAATAGTGAATTTATAATAATAGTTTGTAATATTATTAGGTTGTAATAGTTAGTTTGTAATAGCTCGTGACAATTGTGATATCATCGTTGATATCTATTAATATTGTTGTAAACTTGATAATCGTTGATATCTATTAATATTGTTGTAAACTTGATAATGTATAAGTTTTATATATACCCGACCAAAAATATACTAAAAAAAATTATTATTTTAAAACTATTGAGGTAAAACTTTGACACCCTTATAGTTTTACATGACTTGAACAAAGATTGGTCTGGATACGATCAGGATGTGATCATAACACTTCGTGGTCTGAAAAAAAGATGGGATCCAAATTATTGAAGACACAAATGAACTCTTTAAAGTTTCAACCGCTTAATTAGATTAAACTTTTAAATAACTTATCTTTGTGAGTATGTGAAATACTGTAATGTATTGAGATTCGTTTTCTGTCAGTAGACGTGTGTTATATCATGAATGGAAGGCAAACTGATCAAACAACGTCATGTAAAGAAGAAACAATCAAATGATATTATAAAAAATTTTAATTGAAAGTGAGTATTTTACTACTATTCATGCAACGAGTTCTGATTTGATTTGGATCAGAACCAAAAATTTTATTATTGGGATCAAAGTTAATTATTCAAATTATAATAAAATCACAAGTAAATTTTAGTAGAAAAAAAATATAGTTTAGCAGAATAAATATATAACTATATAAAAAGTTTAATTTTTTTTTCAAAAATTTATAAATTTGAGTAAGATCATTTGACCCACAAAACTCCCATAATATACGTGGATATAAAAAAAATTTAATGAATTATTTAATCTTTGCCCTCACATTTATAACTTACACTTGCCCACATTATTTATTACTTAATTTTTTACACTTAAAAATTTAGATTTTTAATTAATTATATATGTGATTTAAATGAATTAAAAGTATATAATATAATTTGAATTATACTAAACCTTATTTGAATGTTTAACTGCAAATAAAATCATGAACTATAACATTTTATTATTTTCTTTTAATTTTATATAGTTTCCTTATTTGCAAGTTCCTTATAAATAATCTATCTACATATAAAGTAAGTAAAAAAATTATTTAGAGTGTCATATCAATGATTTTACCGTCTATTAATTTCAACTTGATATTGTGAAGTTTGCAGTACTATTTTCTCTATAATTACTTTATATTAATTGAGTGTAAACATTAAATTTTAGAATTTTATTTTATAACGCGATACTTCCTTATTAACTTTTAATTTCATTTTTTTATTTCTTATTTTCATAACAAATAATAATTTTTTTTATCTCTCTCATCTTTTAGTATTGTCTTTTTAATAATTTTTTTTATCTCTCTCATCTTTTAGTATTGTCTTTTTAGAAGTATTGTTCTTTCAAATCATTTATATAACGTTAGATGAATTTATAATAATTTTTTTTGTATTTCATTTACACATATTAACTGTTTTGATATAATTTGAAAAATTGTATTGCTTACATTAAAATAAAAAAATTGTTATATATTAATTTATGAATTGTTCTTAATTTTATTTATCTAATAATATATTTAATAATATAATAAATTAATATTTATTTGATAAATTTTATCTATAAATTAATACAAAAAATATTTAACAAGTATGTGTTGCGTGAGTGTGAATGTATTGCCTCCATCAACATAAATTTATGGATTCATCCCTGTTGACCACCTAAATTTTTTTTAATTATAATAAATGTATTATACTCTATGGTTGAATTTGAAATATTAAAATATGTATCTTATTTTTACTAGTCAAATATATAATATTTAGATTATGTATCTTATCTAGATGACAAATTTTCTGATTGAAATCATATTACTGTGGCTTTGTCTCAATTTGGTAATTTAATTTATATTTAAGAAGACAAAAAATTCAATCACTTGAAAACTACCCATAAAATTTGAAGGGTATCAAAAAAGTGTAACTTTTTTTCTGACAAAAGATTTAGTACTCCCTTACAAAAGTTGTAAAAAATCTCCAAATCTGAAGAGTGGTAATTAGTAAAGGAAATGATAATGGAAAATCCCAAATGTGAGAAAATGGTGGATTATAGGTGGCAATTAATGAAGGTGAAGTGATTGAGGCAACTAGCAAGATGGTGGTGTGGTGTGGTGTGGTTGTTCGACACAAATACGTCATTACAGTCACAAGAGAATGTGTATGGATATACATATATAAAATATATTTACTCCAACACAGTCCCTCCAGCTTTAAAGTCAAGTACATTACGTGCTTGTCAAATTTCCATATATATATATATATATATATATATATATATATATATATATATATATATATATATTAGTTTATATTGTAATATTGGAATATTGTAATAGTTAGTTGTTATAACTTGTAATAGTATAGTAATAGTTGATGATAGTTTAATCAAATGTTGTAAGTTCTTCGTTACGGGACTGTATCAAATACATTGTATCCCACAAAAAAAAAAAAAAAAAAAAACACAGGCCCCTCCAAACTTTGATTGAACAACTTACTTTCATATCATACTTACTATAGCCCTAAATAGAAAGTGAGTGTCATGTTAAGACCAGCATACTTTATTTTCCTTCTTCAATATACTCCACCAATTTTTGCTTCCTTTTTGCCTCCATTTTCTAACATCATTTTCTTGGTGGGTCCTTAATTTCCTAATGGTGATTTAGTTAGATTTCATCAAAAGAATCTATATATATTTATATCATAAGATTTTTTTTTTTGGTGGTTAATTTGATGAAGGCCAACAACTAAAAGATTTCTGAAGCTGATGAATTTAGCATTGAATTGAAGAGACCTGGTTAGCTACATGTGTATACATCGTATGTGCTAGTTGCCAGAAGAAGCTCCACCATGCCATACAATACAAGGGACAAAAAGTAATTTTGCTAAGAGATTGAATTGTTGCTTTCTACTGTATATTTTATGTGGCTACCATCCCAAGCAAAATGTCTCTCAATAAATTTTCTTTTTCCAAAAATAAAAATAAAAATAAAAGAATGGCTAGTTTTGGAACTTATGGCAAAGATTTCATTGAATTGTCACCATTTCAGGTTTTAGTATTTGCAGGCAGTACTAAAATGCAAGTTGGAGCAGTTCCATTCCGTATACAGGTAATTAACGAAATTAATTAAGTAGCAAATATAATTTCAATACAGGTTAATTAATTAAGACATAAGAAAAATGTTTATATACATTAAAAAAATAGATTAACTAAAGATACATAATTATTAATAATATAATATAAATAGATACCCACCCTAGAGAGCTTTCTCACAATTTGACTTTGCAAAATCTGTTCTTCGGACCCAACTTGACATATGTTTTCCATTGCCACATTTTCCAGCACTCTTCTTTCGTATAACATCTTTTATTTTAGGCTCAGTTTGTTTCGAGAAAAATATTTTGTTTCTAAAAAATATATTTTTTTAAAAATATTTTTCAAAAAAATATAATATTTTTTAATATTTGGCTATAACACAAGAAAAATAGTTGAAAAATATTTTTTGTATTTGGTATAATGAATTTTTTCCTAAATTATACAATATTACATAGAAATGATAATATTATTTTTTATTTTTTCTCTCTATATATTTGATAGGTATTCAAGTTTTGGAAAATAACTTCCCGTTCTTAGAATGGGAAGTTGTTTTCCCATATTTTTAAGTTATTTTTCTTTAACTTATTTTATTTTGATAACCCAAACATTAGAACATAAAGAAAAATATTTTCAGGAATAATATTTTCCGCAAACAAACGAAGCCTTATTCTTTTTCCTTTTTCTTCTTCTTCTATTACAATCTTAATTTATGTATAGGAATGCTTATTTAATTTTCACATTACTAGTTAAACAAATTCAGCTTCATTACCCATTTTGCATATATATTTATATATATGTATGTGTGCGCGTGCATATATATATATATATCAAGACAATTAAAAAAAAAGCTAGATTTAAAAAAAAAAAAAAACAGAAAGATCAAGTGTATACTAATAAGTAGTAACTATTGTAAAGGAGACAAAAGATCGTTCTAACTATCAAAAAAGGAACACTTACTTAGATAGTCTCTTCAGCAGTGGAAATTGGGGGATGGAATTATGTGTGTAGAAGCACTAAAAGCTACGATCAAATCTACTGTTTGAACTATATAATAAATTGTTCTTTTTATATAATGTAATTATGTATTTTGTTTGTTTGTTTGTTTCAGTTGACTTCGAGTTGCATGTAAAGCAAATATAAGACATTCTCCATTATGTATAGCTACGCATATTGATTATTAATTAAGTGGGGAAGATTGGAAAAATTAAGAATGATGTCTTGGTTGATTGCTTTCACAGTATCAGCAGTAAGCAACAGTATTTAAAAGAAGAATCCTTTCACTCTTATTATTTAGAATTTGAAATTTAATATGTTTTTTCTAGTTAGGTCCAAATTTTACTTGTAATGCAATAAAATGTTAACCTATGCTAAGTTGCTAACTATACAAGTTAAATTATTTGAAACATATGAGGGTTATAATTTAATTTATACTAAGTATCGTATGATTAGCCAAATGATTAGAAACTTTTGTAAAAGAAAAGGAAAAGGAAAACAAAACAAAACAAAACAACTAGTTGGCTTTTTGTTTTCTTTACTGTTAAAGCTTTAAATCTATGTTTTAAATTTGTGGTCAATGATAAGAATGATAAGGTATATACTAAGTAAAGCTAGTTGGATTTACAGTGATGTAAGTGACTTTAAACAACTATTTGGCTTTTTATTTTCTTTGCTGTTAAAGCTTTAAATCTACGTCTTAAATTTGTGGTCAATGATAAGAATGATAAGGTATATACTAAGTAAAGCTAGTTGGATTTACAATGATGTAAGTGATTTTAGATTTTATCATAGATGACTTTATTTGGAAATTTGATGTTTTACTACACATTAATTATTAATATATTTTATTAAACGGTAATGTTTCGTGTCTCTGCGCGAGACATCACGCGGAGGGACAAATTACTAGTTTGCCCCCCGCGTGATAGAAGGAAGAAAAAATTTTTTAGGGATAAAAATGTAATTTTATATGTAAAATTACTTTTTTACCCCTACAAATAATCTGCCCCTGTAAAATAGGAGGGCCAAAATGGTAATTATGTATCTCACGCGTCATCTCGGCGCAAGATACCTATCATCTCACTTTATTAAAATATATGTAAGTGATGTAAGTTGTGTTTATTCCAACTTTAGATGTTTAAATTTTTATCATAATTGTTAATTGGGCTATTTGTAAAAAAAATCCAAATCTTTGTAACTTTTTACAATCTAATCCCAAGCTTTTAATTTTTGCAATAATGTCACAATTTTAAAATATTTTTACAATTTTAACACATTTCTAATTTTGGTCAAAATTGATTTCAAAAAAGCTGACTAGGCAATGAGGTGTCATGTCAGCTAGGGTCGGTTTGGTTCGGTTTAAACCAAACCAAACCATATTGGTTGAACCAAACTAAATTATTTCGGTTCGGTTATTATTATTTTTTTTAACTTTCTTTTCACTTTTTTATTTTAAAATTATTTTATTCATATAGTTTTATAATATTATAATAAGATTTATAAGATATATTCTATGAGTTCGGTTTATAATCATTTTTTATGAATATACTATATAATCATTTTTATTATTTTTATTTTTAAGCTTAGCATTTCATACTCTACATTTATTTTTCAAATAAAAAAATTATATTTTCATTTAAAAAATTGGGTTTATAATTAATTATTTTAATTATATTTTTATTTATGGGCTTAGCATCTCTTGCTCTGCATTCGGTTTCGTTTCAAGAAATAAAAATGTTAATTCAGTTTAAATTGAACCAAAATATATTTGGTTTAGTTCAGTTTTCAGAGTAAAAAATATATTAAACCTAATTAAACCGAACCCATAGTATATTCTAAACTTTTATATATATTTATAGTTCGGTTTGATTAGTTTATTACTAATATTTTAAATTTTATTAATAATATTAGTTTCTAAATACATAAAACTCTTAATAAAATTATTTACTACCAAAAAAATCCTAACAAAAAATATTTAAATATATTTTAGAGAATCGATTTATTTGATTTTTTAAAAAATTAATAAATAAAATAAATATAAAAAATTAACATTAATATATCTTATAAATCTTATTAGAATATTGTAAAATTAAATAAATAAAATATTTTTAAAATAAAAAAGAAAAAATAACCGAACCAAAATAATTTGATTCGGTTCAACCAATACAGTTTGGTTCGGTTTAAACTGAAATAGGTTCGATTTTAGACATTTTTAAACCAAACCGAACCAACCCTAACTGGCATGACTAGGGGTGGCCACGGGCCGGTTTGGGCCCAGAACCGGCCTGGTCAAACCCGGAACCGGGATGAACAGGCTCTGAACCGAGGGTGGGACCGGCCGGTTCAGGTTTCGAACCGGCCAGTTGTGGTTCATTTTATGAAAAAAAAAACAAATTATGGCAAAAATTCAAAAAATGCAAGTTACAACTCTTTATAAAATTCTACATAATTTTCTCTTATTCGTGATATATTTTTTTTTCTAAAATAATACAACTTTTTTACAGTGCGTAAAAACTAAATAAAAAAAATTGGAACCGTAAACCAGAACCGGCCCTAAACCAGTTCTGGTTCGATTCTACCTTAGGTCGAACCATGAACCGACGGTTCCAAACCGGAACCGGCCAGTTCATGAACCTTGGCCACCCTTAGGCATGACACCTCACTGCCTAGTCAGCATTTTTGAAATCAATTTTGACCAAAATTAGAAATGTGTTAAAATTGCAAAAATATTTTGAAATTAGAACATTATTACAAAAATTAAAAGTTTGAGATTAGATTGCAAATAGTCACGAAGATTTGAATTTTTTTTACAAATAGGCCAATTATTTACGATGAATTAAGCCTTGAAAAATGCCGATAGTCAAGTAGTTGCAATATAATTTTAAAGATAAAGATATTAAAATTATATGAATCCTCCGTTTAATTGAGAAAATAGACCAATAGCATGTTGACACGTAAGGCAACATACGTAGATTATTCCAAGTGATGTCATGTCAGGCAAAGGGTTGTAGCGTTTAGGTTTGGAATTGGTAGCAGCAGCTGCTTGTGGTTGTGCCGTTCGTCCCTTCTTCTTTTTCTTTTTCTTTTTGCAGAGGTATTGTATTATACATACATAAAATTCTTCTTTTCTTTCTGGTTTCTTCCTCATCTCAATCTTGTTTTCTTTTTTCTGGGAGAAAACATATAAAATAAATAAATTGATTGTGAATGCAAGATGTTCGACGAATTGCCTTCGTCATGTATTTATTTATGTATTTAAATGCTGGTGCAGTTGTTATTTGAGCGATGGATGGTGCAGAGGAGGAGGGTTACAGGCCTGAAGCCGGATTTGAAGAAGACTCCAGGGAACCCCTTTCTCATCTTTCTTCCTCTGATTCCACCACTGAGCTTTGGCTCATTCAATGGCCTCATAACGAAGTAACTCTCTTTTCTTTCACCTCCTCCTCCTGCTGCTTTTATTTATTTATTTGTTTTTGTATTGTTATGGTTTTTTTAATTGATCTTATTTTGATTTTCTGTTTATTGCAGCTTCCTGATTTCCACGGCAAAGAATTATCGCTCAATCTTCATAGCGATGGATGCTTGGCCACTTTTGAGGGCTCTTCAGGTCACTTTAGCATTCTTCTCCATTTGTTTCCTTTTCTTCCTGTTTCTATCACATGTGGACATCTCTGTGATCTATGTTATGTTAATGCTCCAGGCAAAGTATATGATGTGGTCAGTTGTGCTGCTCAAGAGCCAGGGGCAACAGTTTTCCTCTCCTCTGCTTCACAAACTAAAATTGGTAATCCCATCCTTTTTCTTTATTTTCATTCCTCATATTTTATTATAAGTGCTTTTTTTTTTTTTTTTTGCTTTACACGATCTTTGGATTTGCTTCTTTCTCCATTTATTTCTTTAAGTTCTGTTGTTTTTTCTTCTTTGTAGAGCTTATTCTTGTGATTTTTTGACACATACGTACCCCTTGTGGATATTTGCGCCATAATTTTTGTCCAATGTATGTTTCACTTGAAAAATGCTGTGTGTGTGAGTGTTATTCATAGAGTTGTACCTTGTGTTAGGATTTAATTGCTATAGACCCACAGCATGCTTATAGCACTTGTAGAAAATGGATGTAAACTATGGAGCATACACAGCTGACCGGTGTTAGTGGATTTTATAACCAAATGTCTTCAGTATCAAGACTTGGTCAATCATTCATGGAGTAAAGATTTTCAGTGGTATTTTTGTGTATCAGTTAAATTGTATAATTAAATATTTTTGGAATGATGCTGAGAATTACTAGCATCACATGAAATTCAACAAAACCATTTCATTTGCTTAAACCTAATTCAAAATATGATATTATTGGATGCCTATCGCCTAAGATTGGAAGTGTCTCAGTCGGCTGATCTCATGTAAATTGTATCTAATAAGATCATTTTGAAGATACATTATCCATGTTTGTTTTTGCTGTTGCAGTATGACTGAGCAAAAAAGTGTGAATCCTGTTACATTGTGTATTTGTGTGCCTTCTTTAACATGGTTGCCTGCATTTGCATTTACAGTAGGGAATATTTCACGGCGAGTTTCCCTTGTCCATTTCCCTGAGCCTAAAGAACTTGAGAAACAAGAGGCTGAAAAGAAATCAAAACGACTGAATCAAATGGCTGGTAGATCTTCCTTTGCAACTCCATCCCAGGGCACTAACCTCAGAAACTCGTACTCATCAAGGGGACATGCAGCCTCAACACACAGTAGCAGACACAAAAGTTCTTTATCAGAAGCTGGGGAGCAGTCGAGTGCAAAAAGGAGAAGACATAAGCATGAACGGACTGCATCAACAGATCGGTCTACTCTAGATTCGGGACGGGGTCAAAGTGCACGTGCCATGTCAGGGTCATGATGGCATTCATACAGCAAAGGGAAAGTGGAGGAGGAAACAAAAAATGAGGAGTAAGTTCCCCCTCCTTGCTATGGTGCCTCGGCCAGAAATTTATTACGTTGATTTCCTTCATGGATATGGAATGATAGGAGAAAGCTGAAGAAATTGTATTCTTTCACTGAAAAGAATGGCTGGCTGGTTATGAATTAGGGAGGATTTATCTTGAGGATGTTGAATCCTCTGTAGGATGATTTATTCTGAATGATGATGGAGAGGGTTAGAATGTGTTTGGTATGAAGTTTAAAGTTGATTCTACAAGGGTGATGTTATGGCTTTTCTCGTAATTTTTGTGGTTAGGCCAAGCCAGAACCTGGCTTATGAATTACTGGTATAAATTGTTTTCTTTCTCGTGCTTCCCCTCTACTGATGATTAATCGAGGAGGCCCCTGCATCAGCTTTTTGAGCAGAGCGTTTTAGAAGTGTGAATTTACAGATTAATTAAATTAATAGAATATATAAATTACAAAACAAGAGTTATTATTGCGACTAATGTATAAATGCATGCCATGCCAACATTCAACTGAAGGACATATTTTTATATATAAAGACTATGCAAGCATATGGTGGAAATTTGATTACAAAGATTCTACGCTTTATGGTTGGCAATAGGAAAATTAGCTTAGCTGCAAAGATTCTGAAACATTCAATTGTGAGAAGACTGGATGAATGTATTGACTACAGAAAGTCTGTAAGTAAAAAAAAAAAGAAATTGTGAGAAGAAAACCAGCTGCAAGGTGCCCACCGTTTGAGATATAGTGGGCACTTGAAGTTGTTTGTTGTTATAGTGTAGCATTAGCATGTAGATAGATACTCATACACATACACTTGAGATTTAATTACACATCATCTTCACGTGCTTCGTCTCCTCCCAATCTAAACCCTGCAGCATGGTTGCTAATTTTAACAGCTAAGCTTGTCGTCCATTTGAAACAGCTAAGCTTAGGTGGTCCCTTTCTTGAAAACGGCACACACTAACACAACACACCCCATTCATCTATTATAATTATCCTTCAATTACGCTC
>CATIWO010242432.1:0-10645 GCA_949673435.1 Macaranga tanarius | reverse complement strand
TATGTGTTAATTGCAAATTGGATCTTGGGCAAGGAATTCTTCATTTGATGAAGAACTATGCAAGTGAAAATTTTTGTTTTTCACCCTCTTTGGCATACACCTTCCGCTTTAGTATGTTGCATAGCATGTTTCCTTTCATAAACATCTTGTCATATCATATTAAGTATTAAGCGCTAACATTACATTTATATTATTTAAAAAAAAATACATACCTAAAACTTTTTTTCTTCACACCAAATACCTTTTAAAAAAAATACTACTACCTTGTTTCTATAAAGAAAAATTAAACTCTGTTCAAATTATGCAAAATACTCAAAACAATTGAGGTTTTAAAACTCCATTTTATATAGCATAGAAAATGATAAAAAAAAAAAAAAATCTCTTGCCAATATAATAATTGAATGGAGTCACATGTTATTTTATTTTTGATTGGATATATCTTTGATTAGACATATCATCTTTTAAATATATCATATAACTTTTATCAACCCTAGGAAAAATAATTATTTATACTCTTTTTTTAAAGCAAGAATGATATAACAAAAGTAAAAAATAAAAAACAATGATATGAAATGTCACATACCTAACATTCATGCATGTCATTAAATTGTACACATTTATCCATATATGTTATTTTTTAATTTGTTTTATTATACATTCAATTTAAAAATATTATAATTTAACTTTAAAGTATCACAAATTAATTTTGAAACCTTATGTGTTTTTAAAAATATTTCAATTTCTAAAATATCACTTCATTATATCAAACTTTCTAAAATATCATAATCAGCAATATCTCTTTTATCATATGGTGAAAATTTATTTTCCTCCTATGAAATCGTGCCACATCGTCAAGATTAGGGGTGAGCAAAAATAACCGAAAAATGAAGCGAACCGACTGGTTCGGTTCCATTTCAAGAAATAACAATATTAATTTGGTTTAAACCGAACCAAAACTGAAATATGTTCGGTTCTGTTCGGTTTTTAAAATAAAAAAATATATTAAACCGAACCAAACTCATAGTATATTCTAAAATTTTATATATATTTATAGTTCGATTTGATTGGTTTATGATGAAGATTTTAAATTTAATGAACAATATTAGTTTCTAAATACATAAAACTCTTCATAAAATTATTTATTACCAAAAAAATCCTAACAAAAAATATTTAAATACATTTTAGAGAATCGGTTTATTTGATTTTTTAAAAAATTAATAACATCAATATAAAAATTAATATTAATATATCTTATAAATCTTATTATAATATTATAAAATTACATAAATAAAATAATTTTAAAATTAAAAAAAGTGAAAAAAAATTCAAAACTGAAAAAAATAAAGAACTGATTGGTTTGGTTCGGGTTTCAAGAAATAACAATATTAATTTGGTTTAAACCGTACCAAACCGAAATATGTTCGGTTCTGTTCGGTTTTTAAAGTAAAAAAATATATTAAACCGAACCAAACCAAACTCATAGTGTATTCTAAAATTTTATGTATATTTATAATTTGATTCGATTAGTTTATGATGAAGATTTTAAATTTAATTAACAATATTAGTTTCTAAATACGTAAAACTCTTAATAAAATTATTTACTTCCAAAAAAATCCTAACAAAAAATATTTAAATATATTTTAGAGAATCGGTTTATTTGATTTTTAAAAAAATTAATAAACATAAATATAAAAATTAATATATCTTATAAATCTTATTAGAATATTGTAAAATTACATAAATAAAATAATTTTAAAATTAAAAAAGTGAAAAAAAAAAAGTCAAAACCGAAAAAATAACCGAACCGAACCAAATTGGTTCGGTTCAATTAAGTTTAATACATATTTCAATTCGGTTCATTTTAAAACCAAAATAGGCTCGGTTCAGTTTGATTTTAGGCATTTTTAAATCGAACCGAACTAACATTTGCTCACCCCTAGTCAAGATATCTAGGAATTTTCTCTTCATTATATCATGAGAAATTACTTTTTTCAAACCAACAAAATAATGTCACATTCTCAATTGAGCCTATAAGATAGTGCCACATCACAAAGTTATTTTGTTCACAAAAAATTATTTTCTTCAGCCAATGAGCCACAGCCACACCATTGAATCCAGCCTATCAAATGTTGGCACATTACAGAACGGGTTGAGGTGCTTGCTTGAGTTGTAGCTTTAATATATATAATTACTCAGCCATTCAAACCTATTATTGACTTGATGTTTCATGTTATGCTCTTTTTTGTTTTTTTTTTTTTTTTTGTTATTTTGTTATTTTTATTTTTATTTACTGGAGTGTTATTTCTTTAGACATTACTAAGATTTAATGATTATACAAATGAGTGACAGATAATTCTATTACGAAGATTAAATGTTTCATGTTATGTTTATGAAATGTGCTAACTTAATTCTTGAAACGAGGCGGTGAGCTTTGGTCCAGTGACCGAAAGAGCTCCCAAGACATTTGGAAATCTTGGGCAAGTCCTCCCATTTCTCATCCCTATTCCAAATAGTATTTGATGTACTGAGTATAATAATAACAAATTTATAGTTTTTTATATTTTGCAAATTTTTATTAAGCTTATAAAACATAGATGTGAGAAAAAATATTAAATATATTAGTATTTTTTTTATACAATTAAAATTTTAAAAATTAAATTTTTTTTAATTTAACTATTTAGTATTTATATATTTTTTTATAAAAACAAAACAGATTTATTTGTATTAATTATATTGTAAAAATAATAGATAGTACTAAAATAATTAAAACTATTAAACTTTAATTGTTTAAGAATATAATTATTGTACATAACTTTTAAAAATATAAGGGAAAAGTAAAATAAAATGTTAGTGTAAAGGATTGCGGCATTTTTCTTTATATTTAAGGTCTGTAATTTAATTTTACTTATATTTTAGTATCGGCCTTACTCAGTAATATTATTAAAAATATAAAATGCAGCATTAAAATAATATAGATTTTTAATTATAAAATTATTTTGCTAAGTAACATAACATTCAATCAACTAAAATAAATTTACAATAAATAAAAATAAAATGTAATTTTAATTTTATTAGGAATTAAAAAAGAAGTTTTTAAATAAATTTATAATATTTTTAAAAGTATCTAATCAGTTATATTATGGTAAGTCACATTTAAAATATTTTTATTATTGAAAGGTATTGTTATATTAAAATTTTTATTCTAAAATAATGATGATATTAGTTGATAAAGTATTAAATTGTTAGAAAATAAAACCGCATACCTCCAAATATCATAAAAAATTATAAGCCTTTTAAGTAAAAATGTGTCTAATCATAGAATACTTTTTTGTACCTATCACAAAATATAAATATTGAAATGTAACTTTGTAAAGAATAAGTACTAGAAAAGATAAAGTTCATTTTGTCATTCTAATAATAAATGGCAAAATGACCTTTACACCAAAAAAAAAATAAAATAAAATAAAGCCATTTCACCATTTGAAATGTGAAAATTATTTTTTTCCTCTTCACTTCACCCAAAAATCACCACTAATTGATTAGTGTAATGGCGTTAGCGGTGTACATGTCCTCTTTCAAGTGTCTAAAATCCTCTCAACAGAGCATAACATGAAACATTGACCCCTATATTGAGAGGAAATTTCATTTGTTAACAATTCAAAGAAGACAGAGAAATCAACTAGGAAGAATCAGGAATGATAAAGGGGAATGGATATCAAATGATAGAAAACTCAAAGAAGTTATTCAGCAATGGTTCTCAAATCTCTACACAGTAAAAAATAATGTAATCCAAGACTAAGTTCTCAATAAAACCAAATTAGTGCTAGTGCCTAAGGTAAAAAATTCAAAGTTCATCAAAGAGTACCGACCCATCATAATATGATCTTGATAAAAATAAATAAAAAAAAAAAAAAAAAAAACCCTAATAATCTCAAATCAACCCATACGCGTCTAAAAAAATACCAAAATTCACGGAACAAATATTAAACAAATAAAGATAAAGGATAAAGAAAGAAACCCTACATTCGTTTAAATCAACCAACCCAAACCTTAGGTATTTTAAATCTAAGATCCTTCATTATAAATTGATTAAATTAATTTAGAGTATTTTCCGCCACACCCTAAAACAAAAGAAGAATAAAAGGGTGATAAGAAATATGGATCGCCGCCACAAGCAATTAGCTTGATAAGGATAATATAGTTTATACAAGAACCAAAGGAAATAAATTTCTAGAAAATTTAATTGATCTCAAACTTAATTATTTTAAATGATGCTTATTTATAGGAAAACAAAGGCTATAAAAGTCTTATAAAACTTAGGACTCCTAAACTAAACCCTAAAACTAAAAATAGGAATCAAAATAATCAAATCCTAATTAATTCAAATTGACTCAAAACAAGATACACGGCCGTGTTCCAACCCCCAAATTTTACCAGTGCTGAATATGGGTAGATATATAGGCGTATTACAGACATGGGCAAGGACATGGGTATGTCTCAGGCCATATACCGTACTGGTCATTTTTAATACCTTTAACACGGCCATATGCTATGGGACACAGGCGTGTTGAATTTGGAACTCCTTCAAAGCCTTGAAAACCTGCTAAAAACATATTGACAAGCCTTGGTGATGCTTTCTCAACTTTGACATCTTCAAAATTCACACTTTCCTTAGCTAGAAGGTTGTAAATCAAATTTAAAAGTGCCATGTTGGCATGTTTGACTCGATTTCTCAATATTGGACTACCAATTCCTTGTAAAAGATCTGTTGACCCTCTTCATTGACTTTGATTCTCATTATTTCGTCCTTCCTCAAAAAGATTCATCCTCGAATAAAAAATTACATCAAAATCAAAAGAAACTAAATCAGTGATATTGAAAGTAGCACTCACATTACTCTCACCTTTTAAATTTAGTTTGTAGGCATTGTCATTAATGCGCTCCACTACTTGAAATGGACCATCACCACGTAATTATAACTTAAACTTCCTTTGAGAATGAAACCTTTCCTTGCACGTATGTACCCAAACCCAATCTCCCGGTTCAAATACAACCTGCTTACGCCCTTTATTAGCTTGATTTGTGTATTGCTCATTCTTTCTCTTTATTCTTTGCTTAACCTTGTCATGTAGATTTCTCACAAACTCAACCTTCTTTGCACCATCCAAATTAAATTATTCTTTGGATGGCAAAGGTAAGATGTGTAAAAGGATTAAACCCATATACCACTTCAAAAGGTGAATAACCCATGCTAATATATACACTCCTATTATATGCAAACTTAACAAATAGTAGACTCTCTTCCCAATTCTTTAAGTTCTTACTAATAATTACCCCCAACAATGTACCTAAAGTTCTATTCACCACTTCTATTTACCCATCCGTATGAGGATGCCAGTTGTTAAAAATAATAACTTAGTCCCCAATTCGCTCCATAATGTATGCCAAAAATGACTTAAGAACTTAGTATCTCTATCACTTACAATACTTTTTGGAACACCATACAAACGTACAACCTCTTTAAAGAACATAGTTATAATATTGGTTGCATCATCAATTTTATTGCAAGGAATGAAATGTGTCATCTTGCTAAACCGATTAACAACAACAAACACACAATCTCGGCCCATTTTGGACCTTGGTAAACCCAATATAAATCTACAGAATTATATAACCAAGGTTTATTAGGCACATCTAAAGGCATATATAATCCGTGAGGTATAATTTTAGACTTAGCTTGCTTACATTTAACACATCTAGCACAAACACGTTCAATATCTCTTTTCAAATGTGGCCAAAAAAAGTGTTCACTAAGCACATCTAAGGTCTTTTTAACTCCAAAATGCCCCCATTAAACCACCCCCATGAGCTTTTCTCACTATAAGCTCATGCAAACTACATTAAGGAATGCAAAGTTTATTCTTTTTAAACAAATATCCCTCAGCTTATAAAACTTACCAAAGGCTACCTTTTCACATGCTTCATATACATTACAGAAATCAAAATCACTAGCATATAAATCTTTACTATGATCAAATCCTAGCAATTTAGCATTCATAGAGTTAAGTAATGTGTACCTCCTCGAAAGTGATCAGCTATAATGTTTTTCTTGCCTTGTTTATACTTAATGATATAAGGAAACATCTCAATGAACTCCATCCACTTAGCATGCCTATGGTTTAACTTTCCTTGTCCTTTTAAGTGCTTTAAGGACTTATGATCAGTATGGATAACAAACTCTTTGGGCTATAAATAATGTTGCCATATCTCTAATGCCCTCACCAATGTATCAAGCTTTTTGTCATATGTAGGATAATTTAAGGTTGTCCCATTTAGCTTTTCACTAAAATAAGCGACAGGCCTTTGTTCTTTCATCAACACAGCCCCAATACCAATTCAAGATGCATCGCACTTTATCTCAAAAGTCTTACTAAAATTAGGTAATACAAGTAAGGGTGTACTACATAATTTTTAGCTCCTTAATTAATAGAAATGCATCGTCTTAAGCTTTGTCCCATTTGAAATCCTCACTTTTCTTCACAACTTCAGTCAAAGGAGTTGCAATAGTGCTAAAGTCCTTCACAAAATGTCAATAAAAACTAGCTAATCCATAAAAACTTCACACTTCAGTGATAGACTTAGGAGTAGGTCACTCCTTAATCATTTTGACCTTCTCTTCATCAACCTCAATACCTTTAGTAGACACAATAAAACCTAAAAATATAATAGAACTATAACAAAAATAATACTTTTTAAGGTCAGTAAACAAATGTTCTTTTCTAAGTATAGTAAGAACAAGACTCAAATGCTCAATATGACTCTCCAAACTCCTACTATAAACAAGTATATCATAAAAGTATGCTACGATAAACTTTCCTATATATACATACAAAACATAGTTCATTAAACTTATAAAAGTACTAGGCACATTAGTTAAGTCAAATGGCATAACCAACTATTCATATAAACCATACTTAGTTTTAAAGGTTATTTTCTATTCATCATCTTCATGCATACGTATTTGATGATATTTACTTTTCAAATATATTTTAGAAAACACACATGACTCATGCAATTCATCTAACATATCATATAACCTAGGTATGAGATGTCTATACTTTACAGTGATATTATTAACAGCTCTGCAATCTATACAATTACACCAAGTTCCATCCTTTTTAGGTACTAGTAAAACCAGAACGACATATAAAATTATACTTTCTCTAATGTAGCCCTTGTCCAAAAGCTCCTCTACTTGCCTTTGAAGCTCCTTCCTCTCCTCGAGATAACTCCTCCTATAGGTAGGTTTGTTAGGTATGTGAGCTCCCGAAATGAAGTCAATTTGATGCTCAATCCCCTAATTTGGAGGCAAACCCTTAGGTATTTCCTCAAGAAACACATCATTAAATTCTTGTAATAAAATAAGAACAACAATAGGTAAAGAGTTATCTAAATCAAGGTTAGTTATCAAAGCCTCCTTATACAAATATAGAATCATGGACTATTTTCCTAAGAATGTAGCCCTTATCTCACTTGTGGTGGCAAAAAATTCTCTTTTTTTCTCTTTTTTATTTTACCTTGACTCTCTATTTTTCTCTTGCATACTCACCACACTCTTTTTTTTAAACTCTTAACCTCACTCTTATTTTCTCTCCCTTACTACCCTTTTTTCTTGTGTACTATTTTTAATTGGCCTTCTAAGATTTATTTAGGAGATAATGGCACTAAGGTCATCTTTTAGCCTCTCCACATGAACGAGTATCTATTTTTGTAGCCATCATATTTCACTCGCCTATCAAATTGCTAAGGTCATCCCAAAAGGATATGACCCACTTGCATTGGCACTACATCACACTCCACCTCATTATTGTAGATTTCTATAGTGAAAGGAATCTTAAATTGACATGTTACTTTGACTTCTCCCATGTCATTCAACCATTGTAGTTTGTATGGTTTAAGGTGTTTAGTAGTTGCCAAATCTAACTTCTCAACTAACTCGGTGCTAACCATATTTTCACAACTCCCACCATCAATGATCATATTGTAAACTCTATCTTTAACCATGCACCTTGTATGAAAAATATTCTCACGTTGCTTATCCCTATTTTAAACCTTAAGTTGCTTATTAAGAGCTCGCCTTACAACTAAAGATTTTGCCTCTATGGGAGTCAATATGTTACCTTTTTCATCATCACTATAATCCTCTAACTCAGGCATCTCATCCAAATCATCATCCTCGTCTTCACTCTCATAAGTGCCATTATGCATCAAAATAGTTCTTTTGTTATGACATTAAAAAGCAATGTGCCCTCGCCCCAAACATCTAAAACACTTAATGTACCTTGTGCATTTTTTATTAGCTATGGCTTTACCTTTGTCCATATGTTCTTTAGGCTTACTAGAGTCACCTTTTGCTTTAGGTTGCACCTTATCATTCTTCTTTTCCCAATTCATTTTCATTGGAGTTTATTTTTGTTGAGGTGTGTAACACCCGCCTTTTTAGCCTGCGTATTTATGACGTATGAATGGCATTTTATGCATGTTAGATAATGGACTTTATTTAAGTTTAAGAATGAGTATAATTGTAAAAAATATTAAATTGAAAAGGAAGTTTGGAGTGAATTGTCACCTCTCTAAAGTTTTAGAGTAATGTGTAAAATGCTCATTTCATTAAGGAGACATTTGATTATTTTGGTCATATTTAATTAGAATATTAGTTATTAAGTGATAAGTAATAAATGTGTATTATTATTATTATTATAATATTTGGTGATAATATGTAATTATGGAGGAAGACTTTAGAGGGGATATTTGGTAGCTTTTGATTGGTTGATTTATTTATGTATATATTTAATTGATATTGTGTATATATATGTGTGGATGTGCAGAGAATGAGGAGGAAGAAGAGAAGAGAGTTCTTGGTAGATTTTGGGAGAGTTTATAATGTAACACCCACCCTAATTATGACGTAATTATTGCCTTTAGTGTATATTAGATAATGGATTATATTTGAGTTTGAGATTGGGTAGAAATTGTAGAAAGGACTAGATTGTAAGGTAAGTGCAGACTTAATTGTAACAATTATAAGTTTAGGGACTAGTTAGGAATAAGAGTGATTCATTAAGGACTAAAATGGATATTTGATTATAAATGTCACAATTTCAGCTTTATCTTCTTATCTTTCTACGTGAGCATGTATGTGTGTGTAGGTATGAATTATGTTAAAAAAGAGAGTTGCACCATTATCTTTCAAAATAAACTAAGGATTTGGTAGAGAGAGAGAGAGAATTGGGCTGTGGAATTTGGAGTCTAATCTAGAATTAATAACCTCTATAGTTCAAGAACATCTTTTGGTAAGTAATTGGTGTTTTTGATTTAGTTTTGATTGAGTTTAGTTAGATAATTTCGTACTATGTTTTTACTGAATTTTTGACCTCTGTAATTTGGCCATATCTTGAACTATATAGCTCTGATTTAAGCATGGTTAGACTCCCTGGAAACTTCAGAGAGTCCTTTATAAGTCTTGTGTGTTGAGTTTTGCTTGAATTTGTTGCTAGAAGGAACAAACAGGGCTGAACATTTTATTGCTCAGTAGATGCTCTGTTTTGGGCTGAATGGATTCCAAAATCCATAATAAATTCCACACACATCCAAATTGAGTGATTCTAATTAAAATTTACTGTAGACATGTAACCCTAGCTATGGTAGCAATTTGGGGGCTTTTGGACTTGTGTGTGTGTCTTTAGGTTATTTTGAGTTTGGAGCATTTTAGTTGCATTTGATGTGTTTGAATGGTTAGTAATGGTTATTTGTTGGAATTTGTTATTTATGTTGTATAGGATCTGGAAGAAGAAGTAGGAACCCTACTCAATAGAGGAAAGCTTGGCTTTATGAAGGAGTTGAAGCTTTAGGTAAGTAATTGTTATATAATGCTCACATATAGTAATTCTTATGCAACTAAAGTTATTTGACTATGTTTGATTGTGTATAAAATGATATGAAATGATTATTAATGATTTAGGAAGCATGATATATATATATGGCATATGATTATGGTATACATATAGTATACGTTTGGTATATTTTCGGTATATGAACGGTATATTCTCCGTTCATAATTATGAATATTGATATTATGAATATGAGCATGTGTGGTAATGAATTATGGACATTGGCACCTATGAGTGCAAGCCACTTAAGGTGGTATGAAATTATGAATAATGAAAGCCATATGAGGTGGTATGGAATTGTGATGAAATAATGGTATATATGCATTTTAATATATTATGAGAATGATTACGAAACATACATATGGAATGATGTGAGAAAATGTGAGGGAAAATGTATGGATGGAGATTGAGCTCCACGATCTGAGACTGAACTGGGCAGAGAGTCTCAGATGTGGCCATTCATGTGAAATGTAAATGTACGTGTAAGTTCTGAGACTGAGCTGGGCAGAGAGTCTCAGGAATGGCCATAGATATATGATAAATAAAAAGTGAGGTTTATATGAAAAATGTGTATTAATAACTCTGGTCAAAAAAACTAACAAGCATAATTATGCATTATTGCATTATGTATGTATATAAGTGTTGAAAGTGATTTATTTATGAAATTGATGAATTGAGTAATGTGATGATTGATG
>CATIWO010242395.1:0-18635 GCA_949673435.1 Macaranga tanarius | reverse complement strand
ATAAGGCTAAAATAAAAATAAAAATAAGGAAAGAAAAAAAATGAGAGAAGAGGAAAACAAATAAAAGGGGATAACAAAAATGAGAAAATAAAAATAAAGAAAAAGAAGGGAAAATAAAAAAGACACATGAAAATGAGAATGACCAAACCTTAAAAGGAGAAAAAAAAAGACACGTGAAAAGAAGAATGGACATAACTGTAATTAATAAAAAAATAATGTATTTTTTATTTATAAAATAAAAAATAGAACATGTATGATAATTTTATTATAAATAAATAAAAGGGTTAAATTTGGGTACCGATACCCAAATTTGTCTAACCCATTTAAATAAGGGTTAAATTTTTATTACCCATTTATATTTTATATTGACCCACTTATTACCCATACCCATTTAATATGGGTGGGTATGGGTGGGTAAATGGGTAATGACCCATTTTGCCAACTCTAACTGAAACCTATCCTTGTTGCATATTCATTATACAAACGATATGCCTCTTCCTCACTATTCACCACCATACCCATCAAATTATCATTGCCATTATCAGTTCTTCTAATAAATAAATTATTATCCACAACCATTTTTACATTTTCATCATCTTCAACACATATGACTACAAGTAATAAATTCAAAATAATTAATATAGAATATCAAGGTTATGATTAAATACAATAAACAGATCATATATGTAGTATTTAATTACCTCGTTCAGAATTTTACGAGATCTCCGCAAATTAAATGCAAGTATTTCTGAGTGATAATTTTAGATTCAATTAATATAGAACTTGAAGCTATAAACTGCACCCATCAAAAATAATATTTGATTAATGTTAAGTCATTACACAAAAAAAAGAGTGAAAAACTATTAAGTGAAGTTATATAGATCACCTTAAAAGCAAAAAATAATTAAAAAAGAAAACCACAATAGTATGCTATGAAGTCAAAAAAGAAATTCAGTACGCCTTTTTTTGGATCAGTTTTGCTATTTCATTTGTATAGCAGAAGCCATTTGTTTTTTGGGAGGGATATAACTTTTTTTTTAGGGTAACATAATGTCTCACGTTTGTAAGTTTATTTTTTAATTTATTTCTTAATATCCAAATGTCATATTTTCATTGGATTGCCCTTCTAACTCAGTGCTGAGTTGGAAGGGCTTGTTCACTCTATAATCTCTCCATTTTTTCCTATCTGTAAAGTAACAACCAGAGGCCCAATCAGTTGGCCCAATTATTGTTAGCAAATTACTATCACATGCACAATCTATCAGTTGGTCTCGATATGCACACATAGCTAGGGGTGAGAAAAAAAAAACCTAAAACTGACGAACCGAACCGACTGGTTTAGTTCGGTTATATATAGGTTTGGTTTGGTATTTGACAATACATAACCAACTAGTTCGGTTCAGTTTTCAATTTGAAAAACTAAAAATAACCGAACCTACTGACTTAAATATATATTTATTATAAAAATATTAAAATAAAAATAAAAAATATTCTTTTAGTTATATAATTAAAGAATAAGCTTAAAAATATATAAAATAATAAATAATAAATAAAAATTATATTAGAATAATAAAATTAATTAACCGAATAACCGATCAAACCAAACCGATTCAGTTCAGTTAATTTTGGTTTCCCTCTGGTTCGGTTTGATCACAATTCTCTTTTGGTCGGTTTTGGTGGTTCTTTGACCGAACCGACCGATGCTCAGCCCTACACATAGCCATCTTCATTAGTTGTACAAAAGTACAAAAGAGTAAACCAGTCTTTAAGGCATCAGTTGAAATAGATCATGAATCAATACATTTGGGTTTATAAATCCATTTTATTATGAAAACTTACATCACAAAAGCCATTGAGTAAACATAAATGTAAATCATACATTAGTAGGATTATAATTTTATGCTCATTGTAGAGAATATGCACACGGAGAATAGCCTTGATAATGCAAACATATATAAACTTGATTAGCATAGGCAACTCAATTTGTTTTATAAATAAACAGTGATCCCTTCATTGCAAACTAGTATCCAACTGGAGCAAAATATCAGAGAATAAGAACCATACTTAAATCAAAACAAAAAGGATAAGATAAAGGATAATGAAGTACCTTTCAAAGTAGTTTGATCGCAAAACTCATAGTTAAAGTTCAATCACTATCAATATTTTGTTCCGAAGCCCGCAAATGCCATAAGTTGAACAGCAAGAAATGCAACAATTTAGCACTGTTCATGATCTAATGACAACATTACCTAGTAGAACAAGGAAAGAACAAGGCTTTAATAACATCCAAGTAAAGAAAAATGGAAAGAACCTGAGAATCTCACTAAGCCCACCATTGTAATATTAATTATTGGACCAGTTTCCTATTTAATGGAAAAGAATTTCAGAATTTAAGAACCTGAGATATCAAACAATTGAAATCAAAATTCAATATTAAAAATTCCCAAAAAATAAATTTTTTAATAATTTTGAACAAATGAAATGTTGAGAAATTTGGAGAGAAGAAGCATAAGCACTAACCTCCATAAGAGTCTAGTACATATTGGCCTTCCAATTAGATTTTCCTGTTATCAAATTCAATATTTGGGATGTGAAAAATTGTATGCCAATTTGGAGTAGACGTATTTCCATATCGTTGCTTCAACCTGGGACATACATAAATGGATAATTCTCGCATAGAGTTTAAGCGATGCAACATCTTATCTTGATCTTGAGGCAGAAGAGAAGATAAACTTGGGAAATAGCCAATTGATAATTATTGAAGAGAAGTGAGATTCAGCAGTCCATCACACTACTAGAAATAAGAGCTTTAACGAACCAACTTTTAGCGACCACATAAAAAATCATCTTTATAAATATACTAATAGCGGCCAAATTTCTATTTGGCCATTAAAGCCGAGACAATTAGCGATGATAATTAATTATCATCGCTAAATATCAATCTTGTGGTCGCAAATGCCCAAACTATGGCGGGCCATTCAGGCTGGAATATGTAAAAATGGTTTTTAGTACTCCACGTCATAAAAAATTACCACGAAAATAAGGAAAATATAATTTATTTGAAAAAAAAAGCAATGTCTAATTTCTCAAGTCTGCTCTCCCTTCTTCTCATCATCTCCGGAGTATAATGAAGAAAAATGAGTTCATCTTTTTTTCATATGTATATCAATTCTTATCCTAAAAAATGGAAGTAAATTTCAGAAGTTTTGATTTTTTTTGTCCGGTTAAGTCGGATTCTACAATCAATCGGATTGAGAATTGCAACAGATCAATTTGCCTCTAAAAATCCTTTTTTCTATATTCTTAATCATTGATTTTGAAACTCTGAGCTAAAAACCTAACATCAAAGGTGACATTTCTTTCTCTCAGTAATTCAAAGGTTTAACATTTCTTGTCCAAGAATTGAGGATTTATTAATATTTCCTGAAATTATAATATATAATTCCGATATTGGATGATGAATTTCATGTACTTTTTCTGTTGCATTAGTTTCATGAAAATATTCTAAAACAAGTTCACATTGTTGGTCAGATTGAGTTGATGCGAGTGCAGCTTAGACGAGCAAAGGGTACATAGAACTTGCAACAGACATGATGGTAGTATTTTCTAAAGATGATGATAGAAATGTTGATGGTGCTATAATAGAAAGATTAGCAAAAAAGCTGGAGTTACATACTGTTGATTGAGACTTATCAAACAATGCAATTTTTTTTTAAATTTGAATGGATGAAATTATTTGTAATGTCTTATAGATTCGACTATGCATTTGTGTTTATATATAGTATGCAATATAAATAATTAAAAAAATAGTGATGGCATAATATGGTCTTAAAAATGCGTATTTATCTTTCTAATTGTGGTCTTTATATAGGATTGGGCTTAATTGCGACCAAATTTCTTAGTTGCAACTAGTTTCATTATATAGTTATTAAATAAGCTAATTATGATGACAATGTCATCGTTATTATGATAAAATATGGTCGCTATTAGTAAGCTTTTAGCGACCACAATTTACTTTTTCGTTAAAAGTTAGGAAAAACCTATAATTTGAACCCTGAACTTTTACGTTTTATTCTATTGAGCCCTTGTACATTTATTATGTTTTAAGAAGCCCTTAAATATTTATTTCTTGTAACATTACACCCTTTTTTGACGGTTTTAACGAGAGTGACCAAGACGCTCTGTTTGCATCGTGAAAACCTAGAGTACTAATGATAATGCTTCTAATAAGAGGTGAAGGCAGCAAATTTCAGCCTCTAATGAAAACTTTAGTGCAAGAAGAAGAAGAGATGGTAGAGGCCGTGGTAGCGTTGGTTGGTGCCTAGTGGTGAAGGTGGCTGTGCCCTCAATTGGCGGTGCATATGGTGAAGGATGTCGTCCACTTTTTTAGGCTTTGGCCATTTTTATCTGTTGTGATCTCTTTCTGTTCCAGGTTGATCAATACCAGAAACATAAACAGTCCTCCTGATTACCTCCTCGCATTGGGCTATACTTGTCATAGTGTTCATCCTTCGCCTTCCTTAGTTAAAGATGTTCTTCTTCTCTCACAAAATTTATATATATGTTAAATATTAAAAGTAAAGCAAATAGATACGCAAATCATACAGTACAACACAATAGCCATTATTAAAATTTAATTAATTGGCTCTTCACCTGTATTTTCCCTAGGAAACAAAATTAAAACAAAGAAACAAGAAAACTCAAAACATACCCTTTTAATAGTGTTTCCATTGGCATTCTCATGATTAGCTTGAACTACAAATTTCTTAGTATAGCTGAACCCATTACCCAGATAGCCATGATTGTTAATAAGTGGAGGGACAAACTCTTCAGCCATGGGATTCAACTTGAACAAAATCTCAACTAAATCACTCATATCATTCAACCCATTATTAGATTTAGCACTTTGAATTTGATGATTGGACATATACCCACCAACAACAACAACAGAATTCGCCACAATCTGTTGCTGCTCACTGATATTAAACATTTTCTGCATCTGGGTTCCGTTAGTTGCACTGTCTTGGAGCTCAAACTTGCTGTTATTAACACTATGATCATCATTATCAGCACCTCACTGGACCTATAAATTTGAACCCTTAGTGTTGACCACAGATTCATTTCTGGGTTTTGATCTTTCAAGATCGTTTGGTCCTTTTGAGTCTGATGATACTACAGTTTCAGTGCTGTCAAAATTTTGATCGGAAGCACCATTCTTGGCCCTAGCATTCTCAGCAACAGCCATGATCAGAGCAGAAAATTATTGTTATCAAGAAAACCAAAAAGATCACTTCTTTAGATTTTTCCTGCGAAGCTATCTTTTTTATAGGTGAAAAAAATGATCGTGTTATTTTGTGATTTTAATCAAATATATATTTTTTTTGAAAAATACAGTCCTGATAAATATTAGCACATACCTGCCTTATCTAAAGGGTTTCCATTAATGATGGAAATGAAAGAGCAGGAGAAAGAGCAAAAACCCACTTGAGAATCGTCTGTGCTATAATATAATGGAAACAGAAAAATAAAAATGATAGAAATGGACTCAACAGCAAAATCTTAATATATATGGGTAAAATAGTTAAGGGCGTCTTTTTCTCTGACCTTAACCAGGTGAAAAAACAAGGATCTTTCAATCTCAGATGTAAGGGGAGCCCACATTTTCTCTTAATTCTGCTTGTGGTCGACATGGAGTTAACGTCGTTTGCTCCTAATTCGAGGTACCGTCAGGAAAGGATTTGATGTTATACAAGATAAATATTTAAGGGCTTCTTAAAACACAATAAATGTACAAGGACTCAATAGAATAAAACGTGAAAATTCAGGGGCCAAATTATGGGTTTTTCCTAAAAGTTAATTACGATCACTAATTTTTTCTAGTTGTAAAAATCTTTTAGCAGCAAAGCCTGTTACGACGACAGACGACCACAAAAAAATGGTCATAAAAAAGTTTTAGCAACCAATTTTTAGAGCTTTTTTCTAGCAGTGCTACAAGCAGACACTCGACTGTAAGATAGGTGCTAGACTACTAGATTTCCAGCCCAATGTTTTGGTCATTTTTTCTTATAATTAGTCTTTATAAATAGATATATTAATCTTTAAGTAGTCTCTAAATGATAAATAAGGCTGTTATGCCTATTATTATAAGTAGCCTTTTCCATCGCTATTAATATCTCCAACAAACGTGTTATAATGATGCCAATAGTGTTCCAACAATGGTGGTCCTCCATGGCATCAGATCACTACTTTTTTTTTTGGCACCAAGAGTACCCTTGTAGAAGAAAAGACATCAGTACAGTAGAGGCCGGAGCTAATTGACTAATCTTTGGATCCTCAAGATTGGGATCCTTCAATAAAAAAGTGATACATATTTGGACCTTTACCAAATTATAAAAGAACGAGTATGGACCATAGAATTGGTCTCTTATATGGCAGAAAAATATGACTCAAATATGTGGAAAATGTGATTCTTTGGTCAAAAGCAAAAGTAATAATAATTAATATTTATTGGTGTAAATAGTAAGAAAATTAAATTTTTTAAATAAACTTTAAAATTTGACTTATATATATGAAAAAATAAGTTTTGAGAGAAATTTATTTCCCTTATAATATCTATCTGATTTAAACTCAGGACCTGTGTAACACACAGGAGATAAAATGCAAAAAAATAAAAGCAAAAGCAATAATATGCTGTCATTTACCATCTTTTGATGCAGATATCATTAAGACATTTTGTGAAGAAACTAACTTAAACAGGACAAGTTAGATACATCTGTTAACTAGCTCAACTACAAATAAACTTATGGAAGTCTAAGTTTTGACAAAAGTATATGACAGGATACAAATAAAGGAAAATAAAGAGAAAAAGAAAAATCTGAATCGTCCCCTTTATTATTGATTGAGGAAATTCCTTAGATGAGACATCATTTCCTGTATCCGAATTTGGGAAGAGTGATAGTTATGCAGAATCTGAAATGCATGCCCAACTCCTTTGTAGATCACCTTTTCCACCCTTTTACCAGCACCAGCCAACGCAGCACAGAATTCCAGGTTCCTGTCTTTCATTATATCCATTTCTGATATGCAAATCATTATGGATGGAAGCTGTGAATCGCGCAATTTATTTGCACCATTTGCCAGGGGATTGCTGCATGGATGATCGCGGTTAGCTCCTGGAGGTAATGATAATCGCCAATATGTATCAGAAGCTGACAGGGTTAGTGCTGAATTGGCTGGTTGAGTCATATTTTTCTCTGAAGAAGTTCGTGCCTCTCCTCCGAAAAAAGGTTGGATAAGGATAATACCCTTGAGATGAAATGGATTTATAATTGATTCAGATGTGATATTGGATCCTAGCCTTGTAGCCACATTGTAAGCAATGTTGGCACCAGCACTATCACCTGCTAAGAACAAGCTATAGAAATTGCACTGGCTTAACCACCACTTGTGTTCAGGAGAACCAATTAAAGCCTGCTGTTTAACCCACATGAGAGTGTTGAAGCCATCATCATAAGCAGCAGGCAGACGATTTTCAGGAGCTAAATGGTAGTTTACAGACATGATCATGCAACCTGCTTTAGAAGCAAGATTGACCAAGAACTCATGATAACAGCTCCAGGCAGCTGAGCCAACACAAAATCCACCTCCATGGAAGTAAACAAGCAAAGGAAGCCTGCCACCAGGACAGCTTGGGACGTATATACGCGCCCATAAGTTTGTGAACTTATCAATAAAAACATCTTTTGCTGTCACACCATTTTCTGGTGCAAGAGCACAAGGAACATTAGGAACAATTGGAGGTCTTTCAACGCGTCCGTCTCTGAAAACTTTAATAAGCCCTTCAACTTCTTCAACTAGAACTCCATTATTGGCCTTGCCTAGATGAGGATGAAGTCCCGGATCATAGTGTACGGCAGCCATTTTTGGTTGCTAGATGTAAATGACTCTTTGAATGTAATGGAATAGAACTTTGGTGTGCTTCTTAAGACTTTGAGGTCTCTTTATATAGAGATTGAGAAGGTTGTACCAATTGATCAATTGGTAATTAAGGAAAAGCATCACTGTCCTTTGGTTGACAAGTAGGCTGTTAAATTCAACTTCACTCTATGTCATCACACATACATTCTCATATGCATGAAGTGAGAATTCTCACTTTTCAATTCTTTATTATATATATATATATATTATTTTGTATGCCCACTTCATCGATTTCAAATTATATGCAGCTGAAGCTAGGTACTGTCCAAGATAAAATTCTGAGTCTGATACTTGCTTTTTGTACAGTTGATCCATTAAAGAAATGACTGACTATTGATTTACACAAAAAAAATAATAATAATAATCGCATTTCAAGAAACTCTGATATACTTTTCTTATCCATTTTAGCTATTCTTAATATTCCATTGTGAGATAAGTATATATGTAACACAACTTGGATGATGATTTTTGCGTTATATATGTGACTTGGTAGTAATTTTTGAATATTAAGTGCACAGTTGACTCTGGAAATCAACTTGCTCATATGCGGTTTTCAAAAATGAATTCCTGGAAAAGACTTCTGATGAGTATTTTGCATCAAGTCAATGTAAGAAAATTTTGTATTAAACTAAATGTGGCCTCAATAATCATAGCACAGAAACCAAAGAGTTCCTTCAGTAGTGTAAGATACCATTGAATTCCTCTGTGAGGATAATTCATAGTTGGAGGTTCCGTGTTAGAATTCTTGCTAGGTCAAATTCTCTTGGCCAGCGTCAGCCATCAAGTGCAAATGGGGATTAGTCCGATATCTACATAACACCTCATGATTGCACCAAAAAATAATCATAGCACAGAAGCAAGCTTATCAACGGATGAGTAATCTGTGCTGCATCAGACTATGATTCTTGAATTACATTAACAAATATTGAAAAGTTATTATCATATCCAATCCCACTTTTTTTTTTTTTGCTTCTGCTGGCTCAAGTGGAACGTAGATTGAGAATTTTCATTGTCTGACTTGCAAAAAAATTGATGGTACATTTACTTTATCAACCAAATATATCTTCTTACCTCCCTATCTGCTTTTTGACCCTCTTTCTGTCATAGTCATTTCTTTTTCTTTCTTCAGGGAAACTTCCTGTGCTGTACTTAAATCTTCAGAAAGAATTTAGATCCTCTAAATGACAGCAACAGCAGCGCGCCTTACGCGTAAAAGATAATGATTAATTGTTAATTCCATGATCCTCTAACAAATTTTAATTCAATGTTTCAATTAATTCTTAAAACAAATCCCAGTTCAGTGATGGAAAAATCCATCTCTTTAGCCTTGAACTTGAGTTCCAACTAAAACTACTTAGTGATGGATTAAAGATAGAATTTTTCCGTTTCTAAAATGTCTGTCGCTAAGAAATTAGTGACAGAAAATTTGTTTTGTCTACATATTTTTCTTATTGTATTCTTCTCAATATCTAAAGTTTCATAAGGAGTTTAGCATTAAAATAGTGTCTAGTGATCACTTTTCTTCAAAGTCATCAAGAGATGTATTGTTTAAATTCTGCCGTCATTAACTTATGAAATTAATTTTCCCATACTTTAAAAGGGAAATTTGCCTATTTCTAATTTCCATAGTTGCTTGCAGTATGATTTTTTTATTTAAATTAATTAAAAGTTCTTTCATGTAGTCTAGAATGTGCATTTGCACTCATTAAAAAATTGCTTCTCAAATCAATGAGCAACATATAGTTAGGTTTGTTTCCTTGTAAGACCATATGGGCAGTAAGACCATAAGGCATAACCATTCATCTGAACAAGATATTCTACTGAAGAAAATAAATAAATAAATAAAAGAAATGGTAATGTTTAGCGTCGCACCGCAGTGCAGCAAATGACGGTTTTACCTTCAAAAAATATTCAGCCCTTGTAAAATGGGGATTCTTTTGAAATTTTTTTAAAAAAATTTTATCATATCTCGCTGCACGATATGTATCGTTATCCTAAAAGAAATAGAAAAGTCTTAATAAGCATGTGCTAAAAGAAAGTAAATTCTCAAGATTTTATTCTTAGTACTTTTCTCTGAATCTTTTGCTTTCTGTCCTCTTTTTTGCAATTGAATGAAATAAAGTTAAAACTTTTTAACCATAATCATTCTGTTGGCTAAGAATTGATCTTACAAATATGATGGACATGTACTGTATATGCATGGTGGCACAAGCGAATATGCCAAGAAAATGGAGAAATTGTTCTCCTGATGAACACTTTTTTCAATATAATATTAAATGTCTTAAGGGGCAATGTTTAAAGTTTGAACCCTGACCTTTTGCATTATGAGGCAAGTGCTCAACCACCACCGGTGAGCTACTAGGCCAGTGGTGAGTTTTTTGGCGTATTGATAAGATTTTACTCCTTTATGACAATAACCTCTTTGAGCAAAGAAAGGAACATTACATGCTGCAACCTTTACAATATAATATGAATTTCTTTTCATGGTACATTGAATTTGTGATTCCAGAAAAAAATTTTCATCAAGGATTCATGAATAAGGTTGAAATAAAGAAAGTTCCAAGTTTGAATCTGAAGGCATGGGAATATATGCAAACGAAGGAAAGAAGAAACAAAGATTTTGCCACCCATTCGAAAATTAATCATATCTACATGAATAATTATAGACCCATGTTATCACAGTTCGCTAATCCATAGGCGGTTCTTTGAGCTTTATATGAATTTTTTTTTTTTTTTTAGTAATGTAGGGGAGATTCACAATTTATCTCAGAAATTAAACTCATGATCTCTTAATATCAATGTTTTTGCCACTTAACTATTTAACCTTGACTACATGTATATTTAATATGTGATGTCTTTGTACCGTGTGTGTTAATTATTAAAAAAAAAAACCTGTTTAACTTTCGACTACATGTATATTTGATATGTGCGTGTGTGTGTCTATATATATATATTGACCACATACATGCCACTATTCTATAGCTTCATTCAAAAGTTAAAATTGTTGATTAAGTCAAAATGAGAGAATTTTGCTCCTTTTAGAGAATCCACTAAATCAATTTGAATTAGTCGTAACCTAAATAACAGGATTAAAGGTCAATTTGGCCCCCTAAACTTTTCGCTCAGGATCAAATTAGCCATTTTTTCACCTTTTTGGATTAATTTAGCACAAAACTTTATGATAAATGTCAAATTGACCCCTCAATACTATAGTCAGCTTCTTATTTTTCACAGATTAACAAAAGACCCCTACAAATTTACAGATACCTTTCTAATATTTTAAATATTTAACAAATTAGTCAATATTTTAGCAAAAAAATTAATTTAAAAATTCTAAATTTAAATTATATTCAAAATACAATTTATTTATAGCTTGTAAAATTTAATAATATATTATATTAATATATCAATTTATTTATTCACCCATATATAATTTTGAAATATTAAATTTTTATTTATTTATAAATTAATTTTATTTTTTAAAATTATACATGACACTTAAATCTATCTATAGTTTAGAAATATAAATGCAAAATTTAATATGTATATTAATACAACAGATAATTAACCATTTATATAATAAATAAAAATATAATATCAAGCTGACAATGTAATAATATATTGTTAGATTTTATAATTTTTAATTTTAAAATAATAAAAAGTATAATGATACAAAACTAATATTTATAATAATAATAATAATAATAATAATAATAATAATAGTTATTATTATTATTAGTATAATAATAATAATAATTGATTTATTATTGTTATATTTTTTGTTAGTTCATAGATAATTTTGAAATATTAATTTTTATTTATTTCTAAATTAATTTTATTTTTTAAAATTATACATGACACTTAAATCTATCTATAGTTTGGAAATATAAATATAAAATTTAATATGTATATTAAAACAACATATAATTAACCTTTATATAATAAAAAAAATATAATATCAAGCTAACAATGAAATAATATATTGTTAGGTTTTGTAATTTTTAATATTAAAATAATAAAAGTATAATGTTGCAAAACTAATTTTTATAATAATAATTGATTTAGTTTATTGTTATATTTTTTGTTAGTTTATTATTTAAAGTTGTAGAAATTAATAATATATTAATATACATATTAAATTGTGCATTTATATTTTCAAAATATAGATAAATTTGAGTGTCATGTATAATTTTAAAAAGTAAAATTAATTTATAAAGGGATAATGACTCCACAAGTCCTATAAGTTTTTAAAATTTTCAATCAAGTCCTAATTTTTTTTTAATTGAGTCCTCAAAGTATTTAAAGTGTTACTTGTTAGTCCTATTATGTTACCTCAAATAGAATAGGACTAACAAGTAACACTTTAAAACTTGAAGGACTCAATTAAAAAAAAATTAGGACTTGATTAAAAATTTTGATAAATTTTTGTGGATAATTTATTTAAAAAATTTTGATAAATCAATTTAAAAAAATTGATTTTGTTGTTGTGTGATATTCTAGTGAAGATGAATTTTGATAAATTTTTGTGAGTCATTTTCATTTGGTAACTTTTTTTTTTGTTTTTTTATTGTTAATTAGAGAAATTTTGATAAAATTATGGTGCCTTTAAAGTTGATTTTAATGTTAGAGATGCATATAATTTTAGTGTTAGAAATATTTTTTGGTTGTGGATATTATACATAATAAAAAGAATCAATATTTCAGATTTTCACCATAAAAAATTATTATCATCTATACAAAGTAAGACTCGTTATCTTTTATGTATAGATTATATGTAACTCTAACACTAAAATCAACCTCAAAAGCACCACAATTTCATCAAAATTACTATAATTAACAGCAAAAAGAATAAAAAAAGTTATCAAATTAAAATGAGCCACAAAAATGTATCAAAATTTATCTTCATTAGAATATCACACAACAACAAATCAATTTTTTAAAATTGATATATTAAAATTTATCAAAATTTTATCAAAATTAAAAAAAAAAATTATCCACAAAAATTTATCAAAATTTTCAATCAAGTCCTAAAAAAATTATTTTAATTGAGTCCTCCAAGTTTTAAAGCATTACTTGTTAATCCTATCCGTTTGAGATAACGGAATAGGACTAACGAGTAACACTTTAAACACTTTGAGGACTTAATTAAAAAAAAAATTAGGACTTGATTGAAAATTTAAAAAACTTATAGGACTTGTGGAGTCATTATCCTATTTATAAATAAACATAAAATTTAAATTTTCAAAACTACTAATATTATTGGTAAATAATTAAATTAATATATTAATATATTATATTATTGAATTTTTAAGTTTTACAAACTATAAATAAATTATATTTTAAATATTAAATTTTAATAATTTTTTGCTAAAATATGGACTAATTTTTTGAATATTTAAAACATTAGAGAGGTATATGTAAATGTGTAAATGATCTTTAGTCTGTCAAAAAATAGGGAGCTAATTGTAGTATTGAGGGGCCAATTTAATCTTTATCACAAAGTTTTGTGCTAAATTGACCCAAAATATGAAAAAGGGCTAATTTAATCCCCGGGCGCAAAGTATAGGGGCCAAATTGACCTTTATTCCAAATAACATACTATTAGATACCGAAAGTAAGGCCAAAGGTCCAAATTGGACCTCTAACGTTTGGCCACAGACTGGATTGGACATTTATTTATTTTTATTCCCAACTGTAACTTTATGTGTCAAATTTAGCTCAAATAGAACCTTACCCTAGCAGGATTGTTAATTGACGTTAAAAAACAACAAGTTGGTATATTTTGGGACCCACTTTCTTGTGTTGACTCTACAACAATCCATCCTTCTTCTTTTTAAAGCATTATTTAGCCTGAAATAGCTTTACCCATTGGTTTTCCTTAATTTGCTAAATGGCAGAAGTCTCATGGGTGAGAAAGATTTATTGTTGACATGATTGTTGTTAGGGTTAATGTGGGACTGTTAAAATCACATAACAGAAGGAAAGAAATGTTCAAGCAACCGTTCGAGCTGAGTCTTGAGGACTTGAAGAAGCTTAGGCAAAAAAGAATCTCTCAATTGGATGCGAAACGAATGCATCATTTATCAAGATTTGTCATCTCTTAGACTTATAGTTTGGTGTTCATTATTAAAGTAAAAAAAAAAACAGAAAAGAAAATAATTGTATCACCTGTGATAGAAGACGGGTAAGAAGATTTATTTAGATGATATTGAGATTCAACGAAAGTTAATTCAAGGGTAATGGTAGAACTTGTAATTGAAGAATTTTCTAATTTGTGACTAAAGAGAATTATTTTAAAGGCTGCATCAATATTGATTATTTTGTACATATTGATGGAACTAGAAGAATTGAAAAAGGTAGATTGTCTAACTGACTAATTCATCATACGAGGCATCGATTCAAACTATAAGAGGAAAAGATGCAGGTAATTGAACAGTATGTCAATGAAGAGTGATTATCTATGATTAAAAAATGAAAAGGTTACTTGATTAGTTGAGGGATGTTATAGTGCTTTTAAAGATGGACTTAAGACCGAGATTTTGGCAACTTTAAGTGATTGAACATTTTATTTTTTTGAAATAGTATTCAAAACTAGAAATGGATGGTATGAATTTCTAATTATGTTGTTTGGATTGATTGGTACACCAGTTGCGTTTATGTCATTAATGAATAAAACTCTTTAATAGTATTTGAATCAGTTGTGATTGTCTTTATTGATACTTTCATTCATTTATCAAGTATAGAAGAACATGAAAAATATTTTGAATAGCTTTGTGGATAATAGTATGTTAAATTCAGCAAATACGAGATTGGAATGGTAGAAAATATTTTTCTTGGCATATAATTATGAAGAAAATGATAGCAATATGGTTTATATTAAAGCCTCAAGATAAGATTTGGGTTATATGTTAATACCAAATGGGAGAATAATAGCTTATACATCTGGACAGTTATCATTTCAAAAGGTGAATTATCTGATACCTGAACTAAAGTTAGCTACTATTGTTCAAGTATTAAAGATTTGGAAGTATCAGTTGTATGGGGAATCATTTTCAACATTTATTAAAAGAAAGAGATTGAAGTATACTTCTATCTAGAAGGAATTGATTCGAGACTACAGAGATGTAATGAGATCTAAAACCTCTTTATTAGTGGCAAACAACGAAAAAAATATGAAAAGTTTGTTGAATAAAAGTGGGAGAAGATAACTTTGGATTTTGTTGTGGGGTTACCTTGAACTTTTAGGAAACATGATGCCATGTGGGTAATAGTAGATAGATTGACCAAATTGGCTCATTTCTTGCCAGTACAAACAAGTGACTCTTTAGACAAATTAGCTTCTTTATATGTTGTAAAAATTGTAAGATTGCATGAAATTCCATTATCAATTGTGTCTAACAGAGATCCCAGATTCACTTCACATTTTTGGGGAAGTTTGCAAAAGGCTTTAGGAATGAAATTATATTTCAGCATAATATTTCATCCTCAAACAGATGGACAATTAGAAAGAATAATTCAGACATTAGAAGACATGATGTATACTTGTGTACTTGAGTTTAAAAGAAACTAGGATGATCACTTACCATTGATGGAGTTTGCATATAACAATGATTATCACTTCAGCATCGGAATGGCTCCATATGAGGCTTTATAAGGGAGAAAATGTCGAAGTCCAATGTGTTGGGATGTAGAGGGACTAAGATAACTAGAAGGCCCTGAGTTGATTCAAGAAATTGTTGACAAAATACAAGTAATGAAGAAATGTCTCAAAGCGGCACAAGATAGACAAAAAGTTATGTAGATCAACATCGAAGAGAAATGTAATACCAGGTGAGAGAAAGGGTCTTTTTAAAGGTGTCGTCATGGAAAGGAGTTTTAAGGTTTGGTAAACAAGGAAATACCAATAGTGAAGGTAAAATGGAGTCATCATTCTCCAAGAAAAGCAACATAGGAAGTAGAGGAAACGATGAGACAAAAGTATCTGTATTTGTTTTCTGAAAGTAGTAAGTGGTAAATTTTGAAGATGAAATTTTTATAAGGAGAGGAGAATTATAACATCCGTATTTTTAGTTGCACTGTTCATACATATTATTTTCATATCATGGGGAGTAGAGTTATGGATTGTATGTAAGTGGGGCGTGTGCATGTTGGTAGAGAGAGACCTTTTTGTAAGATAAGTTTGGATTATTTTATCACAATATAAAGTTTTAGAGTTATTTGTCAAAATAGAAAGTTGTGGATTATTGAGTAATTGTCCCAATTCATTAAGGGGGTAGAGTGATATTTTGGTGATATTTATGTATATTTAATTAAGAGTATTATTATTATTTTATTTGGGGATAAAAATGCATTTATATTAGGGGATACCTAAGGGGGAATTTAGTAGTTTGTGATTGGTGGCTTATTATGTGTATGTATATGTATGTTTGTGTGTTAGTATGTGTAGAGATTTTTGGTTGTAAGAAGAAGGGAAGCGATCTTGTTTTGCTTGAGAGATTTTGATAATTCTTTATACATCTAGCAAGGATTTTGGGGAGCTTTAGAAGATCTAGTAGCTAGTGGAGTATCATTTTTGGTAAGTCTTGTATTTATTTTGGTTAATTGAAGCTAGATTGTGATGGGTGAAATTCATATTCTATTTTTTATGTGCATCAGTCTTATTATTTTGATCATATCTTGAGTTATAGAGCTCTGATTTGAGCAAGGTTGGATGCTCTGGAAACTTCAGAGAGTTCCCTATAACTTTTGTGTTTTGAGTCAGAGCTGAATTTACTATTAGAACTGATTGACATGGCTTGACATTTTCTTGCTCATATTGTCAGCTCTGTTTTGCCTGAATTTGTTCAAAAATCCATAATTAATTCCATACATATCCGAATTGAGAAATTCAAATTGAAATTATTAGTAGACTCATGTATCTAGCTTTAATATTATTTTTATGATTTTTGGATATGTGTATAAATTATTTAGATACATTGAACCTTAAGCATGAAGTTGCACTTAGTTACATTTAAGTGCAAGTGTCATGGTTGCTACATGTATTAATGTATGATTATGTGTAGGCATTGATAAGGATATTGGAGACACTACTTATTAGGGAAGCTTTGCTTTTGAAGGAGTTGAAGCACTTTTGTGTAAGTGATTATTAATATAATATATATATATATATATATATATGTATTGTGAGAATGTTATGTTGTGTGAATTGAATGATTGAATAAGGTATGAAGTGAATATGAAAAATGTATTGCTATAAATGAATTAAGCAAGTTATTGGGATGTGATATGAATAAACACATGGATTATGGAAATGTTGAATTATGATTGAATATGATGTAAAGTGAGATATGACTATTGAAATGTGATTGTGTATGAGATTGTGGCATGATTGAATGATGGTAAGAAAAATATGTGATAGTGGGGCTGAGTCAGGCGGATAGCTCCACTGATTATGAAATCTGGAACTGAGCCGGGCGGATAGTTCCAGTAGTGGTCATATGTAAAAAGATGAATTATGAGATGGGCAAGCTGAGCAGGGCGTATAGCTACCCGATAATTTATATGTGAGGATGTGGGACTAGGACTAAGCCGGGCGGATAGTCTCAGTATATGACCACTTATGAGAAATGTGCATGTGAAGTAGTTCTAGCCGGATACCAAAATATGATGTGTGATATAAATGGATGAGTTTTGGAATCATGAGATAAGATGTGATTGTTGATTAATATGATTGTGATATAAATGAATGAGTTTTGGAATCATAAGATGAGATGTGATTGTTAATTAATATGTTTTAACATATAAGCTAAGCTAACATATATTGTGAATATATTTGGTATATGTTGTGTATATGTTTGGTATATATTGTGTATATGTTTGGCATATGTTGTGAATACTTTTGGTATATGATCTATATATGTTTGATATGTGTGGGAATCTTAGTTATTAAGCACCTGTTATATATATATCACTTAATTAGTTCTTGAGAAGTGATATTAATAATTGCTTATTAAGTCGCAAGCTTACCCATTTACAACTATTTTTCAGGAGATAGTTAGTAAGAGCTTGACGCTTGCTTAGTTTGTGAATTCCAGAGGCTCGAGGTGTGCTTGGTGAATCAACTCCCATCCTCATTTGTCATGCACCATTTGCATTTTGTAATGTATTATGAGCGTTTGGGCTTTTTGTAAGGGTTGTGTGGAGATTGCACTTTGTATATGTATATGAGTTTAGGAATGTGAAGTTTGTATGTATGAATTGTGAAGTTGTGAATATGGTTGAGTATATGCAACTTTATGTATATTATTTGGATGAAAAATTTATGCAATATATGAGAAATATTGTTCATGAGGCATGTTGTGGGTGTGGTATATTTGTAGGGTTTATTTTCAGCAGGTTTCGGCCAGAGCAAGAGAGGGGCTACCTCCAGCCACTAGCGAGCGCCAGTGACTGGATGTAACATCCGTGTCCTGAAACAGGATTACTGTTCATTTAATGTTAATTAAGAATGTTATTATTGTTGTTAATTAAATTTGAGAATTTAAGATTTGTTTGCCACTATTATGAATAGATGATTTGGAGTTCGAATATTCAGTAATTAAGTCAATAATTGATATCGAATAAACTTGTGGCATGGAATTGAAGTTGATAAGACATTT